>JAEPRC010000263.1:9329-23475 GCA_016758945.1 Mucor plumbeus
AATTTACCATGAGTTGATTGTTTTTGCAGTGGAATTACATACTAAAAGCTTGATAATCATAAAATAACTTAATTTACAAGTATCACTCACAGAGTTCATGCCACTTGAAATATTAAAGTGCAGCAATAATAAAAAGATACTCAAAGTGAACACAATAGCAAACGCATGCGAAAATACAAAATACTTTTGAACCAATACATGTCGTGTGAACGATAGCACCCTTAATCACAGTGCAATCGATTACACAAATTACATATATACCAAGAAGTATTTTATCCAATTCAATAAATAATAATAGCAAAGATATTAGGTTTAGTCAACTACTCCCTTGTGTCATAGTTACACTACCAATGAACAAGATTTCAAGCACACATTAGAATTCACACCTTAAAATCAAGATTACCTAAATAGATATAGCCAATAGCTTCCAAAAGGCCCACATTGTCGCACTTGACATATAACCCTTTATGGTCGATGCTTTGCATGATTTATCCTTTCAATATGATATTAATAACAACAACTCAAAATTAGAAGATTACTCCATTCAAGTCTGATGGCATACAAGTTCTCTAAATCACTATAAATGCCCTCATACTTTTTCAATTATATTTAATCTTCACAAATCTTTTGTAATAAAACTTTAGCTGATTATAATTGTATTTCTGCCGCTTTTATTTTTATATTTTTTTTATTTTAGTAAACAACTTTGTTATTTACTGCAGTTTTATTCGTAACTACTATATTTTCTGATTTAAACATTTCCTACATATCATTATTGCATTGCAAAAAATACCAATTTCGACGAGTTTTCTTTAAATTTTCATATATCTCAGGTGTGGCGGTGCTTTAAAATAAAAACTTTCTGATGATGAAAAAATTGATAAAAACGATCTTAAATTTTTAAAATGTAAAATTGACATGAAAAGTGTATAGTAACTTGGCTAGCTTTACTAATTAACCTCAAGATAAAATTTAATTTTGCATCTAATCGTATATCTATCAAAAGCTTTTCTTCCCAAAAATATTTCAAAAAAAGCAAAAACATAAAAATTAGTTTTTTGTGATTCTAAAAATACTTTTATAATAGAAGTTTAAATTTAGCATTACAAACAAATAAAGCAAATAAAGTTCTATTATTCGAGACATTATTTGTACCCCTAGCATTATTTTTCATAGAGTTATTAGCTTTTTTCGAAAAATCCAAATTTTGCATGAGGGTATACAAGGGAAAAATTCATGATTTTTCGAAATTGATTTTATGGTAAAATAAAATAAAACTAAGTGAAAGAATCATTTTTGGCTTATAAAGTTTATGCTTAAGCAGTTACTATCTCGAGTTACAGCCCATTGAAGTTGCGTTTTTGTATTCTTTTAAGGGAAATAACTTTATAAGTAATGCATGTGCTTAATTGGGGTTTTTGCTTAATTTATTCTTCTTTTTTATACATCTGTTTTGAAGTATAACTCTTTGAGATTGCTTTAAAATTGCAAGAGTTATTAGCTGAAAAGTGGATTTTTGTAGGGGGTTTCTCGGTATTTTAAGACATAATCTGCATATAACGGAGTTTGATATTTTACGTCCCGTAATACGAGCCTGATATGTAGTGAACCTACTATTTTGAAGGGATTATTTAGTACAGTCATTAGGGCAACATTGTAAAAAGTATCTTAACATATAGATGTCGGCGTATCTAATATAATCTGAGGACAAATCATATATACAATTGAAACTATGAAATTGGGAGATTGGCGGCTGTGTTGATATTGGAGTGAGATATAGATATAGTGGGGTTGACTAATGCTTCATTATTATCAAGTATTGCTGAGTTTGTTGGTGTGTGTTGTATAACGCCTTCCTAATGTAACAACTTCTGTTATAATAGTATTTTGTTACATGTGTTTCAGTGAGTATTAATCCATAATAATTAATTTAGTACAGATTACTAATTAATTTATGTCAAAAATTTCACTGTCAAGCTAAGCGTTGTCCAAGTATTCCTAGCTTAGGGGAGGGATATACTCATTACCATTCCGCCAGTTTATTATAAATTAATAATTTATTTTAATTGAATTTTTATTCATTAATAGATATCTAATTTACAAACAAGAGCATCAACCTCCATCAATTCAATGGCCACCAATTTATAATAATTACAAGAATAAATATCTACAAACATATTATCTACTTCTGTTGTTAGTCCAAAATTACATATCATTGCACAATACCAGTATATATGGCAATGACAGCTACCGAAACTAATAAAATGTCCTTTTTATGCATAATCAAAATTGCAATGCAATGCGTTAGCAACTATCTTTAAAAAACTCGATATTGGTTTGAATAACTGTAAACAAATAAGTGTTATGAATTTAATTTAGTAGTGTTAATCCAATATGATCTGTTCAATTTTCATATATATATATATCAGTTTTTCAAGTACTACTGTATATGCATATATATATATAAATGAATTAGCTAAAATTTTTGTGGTAATACGTAATTCTAAGTTTTATTGCAACAAACATTTAAAGCAATTTGAACGAGCATGAAGCCAGCTTTTAAAAACTGGTCAAACTGTAAAAACGATTAATCATCATACAGCTGAAACCTGAGAGTTTTATTGAAAATAAATGAAATTATAAAATAAATAAAAGAGAAAAATTGTTTGAAGCAACTAAAATATATAAGTATAATAAACACTGAAAAACGAATAACAAACTAATATTTTTTTTTTTGTTTGTTTGTGTAATTTAAGCAAGATAGATAGATGGTATGAAAGAGTGGAGTGGGAGTTATGAGGAAGAGAATGAAATTATTTAAGCTAAACCACGAAGAATCAATTGAGCCTTATCAGATTTTTTTATCATGAAGAGGTGGGTATTTTGATTTTTATCAACGTTAGACACCTCATCTTGATCTTGCTCATTATCTTCATTACAATCTTGATCTTCTTCTTCATCATCGGATAAATCACATGCAGAGTCAGCATCTCCAGGATGATGAGCAATGAAGCGACCAAGACGGCTTAAACGATCAACAATGGATTGATTATCACTAACAGAATGTTGCAAGGAGGGGAAACGAATCATTCTACGTAAATTTAATGTGCTTTCACGCACCTCTTCGTCTATTAAAATCTCTTTCTCTGTAGAGACTTCTAGCTTCATTGCACTGATCCAAGATTCAAGACCAATAAAAGAAACTACAAATTCAGCTAATGCCATTACAGTAGATTCCAGGTCGCATTCATTTTCACCATTTGCTTGGTTAGTGTTTAATTTGATTTTGTTTTGAAGTTTACGAATAGCAATACGTAAAACTTCAGCATTCTCAAGTTCGACAAGGCCTTGCTTTTGTTTTTCATTATCTGTACTTTTAAGTAAAATGGCACCAACAATGACATGAATCATGGCCTTTTTAATCAATTCGTCCAACTGATTAAGAATGGCTTTTTGAGAAACATTAGAGGCTTTGCAAGTCATAGAACGAGGCACACGTTGAATCAATGTAGGCAACCATTTCTCTGCTTGTTCAACATTATTCTTCCATAATGCTTCGACAGTAGCACCAATAGCAGCAAGCCAATGAGCCAATCTTTGCTGATCATTAGTAGTAGCAGAACTATCTTCTTCGTTCTTAGAAGTAGAGTTGGGTTCAGTAAGTAACATAATATCGAGGAAAGCAGTTTCAAGGGTTTCATCAAAAGAATTATCACGAGAAGCAATTGTACTAATTAAGCGATCAAATTGAATACGAAGACTATCGAGTAAATGAAGAGTAGACAAAATAGCAACTGGAACGACGACAGGAGCAGTATAAGAGATACTCAAGCGAGCGTCTGATGTTGTAGAGTCAGTAACAGATAAACCAAGAGAAGTTTCGCTCTGAATGATTTCCATAGTTTCAGACCAAGCACGTGTTTTACGCATGTCTTGAATACAATCGTGTTCTTGATAAGGATCCATCCAAGCAAGTGATTGCATCCACAAATTACTTTCTTCAGTATTATTTTCATCATCTTCATCATCACCACCATCGATATGCATTTTAGTATTACTAACAGCATGTAACCAAAAATAATTTGATATTTTCTCAGCAATAGAACGTTTTGGAATGATGATTGACATTTGCATAGCAGCAGTTGCATAAGCACGAGCATGTGCTTGATTGACATGTTCATGGCGATTTTCATCAAGTGTGTCAACTAAATTTATCACACGGAAACAAGAATAAAGCATGGATAAACGAGAAGAGTAAGAAGCACCTCCAACACATTTGGTTTCATTTAGTTTGATCCATTTGCAAACTTGACCCCATTCTTCTTCAGGAGTACTGCCTTCATTATCGCCATACATAATATCATAACCAAGGACATGATGGGAAAATATACGAGCAGATTCTTTCATAAGAGGAATAATCATTCCTAAAGTACTTGTAGAAACATCTTCATCTCCAGCCTGTTGTCCGAAACGAATTGATTTATCGAGAATTGCGTAAATTTGCTTACATTTAAGTTCACCAGGCGTAGCTGTGTTGTTAATCACTTCTCTGCGGGGAGATATGGTTATATTACGTTTAGATCTATTGACACGTTTTAACTTAAGAGATGAACCAATGAGCATAGATTTAATAAAAGGGAAAAAGAGTTGAATAATACATATAATGAATACAATAGTACGCAAAGAAGACCTATAAGAAATATTGTTAATACAAAACCGTCAAATTTAATAATAATAATATTATTCTTACCATGTATCATCAAATTTAAATAAGGAGCCAAGGAAAGATTCAGGAGAAGCATTTGTGTTACCCATATTTTGAGATACTGTATCAGTATCAGTACCAGCAGCATTTGCTCTTGAAGTATGATGATGATTTTGATATTGTTCAGAAGAGCTTGGACCTGTAGTTAAAGGGGAGGTTGAAAAAAAAGTAATACACATGAACAAAGCCATGAAAACCCTATTTGTCATTGCAGGTGGAGTAACAGGATCAAGTGAGCCAGGAGAACTTGAAGAGGATTCGTATTCATCAGAAGCTTCATGATGATGATGATGTTGTTGTCGTTGTTGTTGCTGAGCATTATTATATCTTGCTCTTTTTCTATTTGCAGCTTTACGTTGCTGATCTTGTTGCTTTTGAACCTCACGTTCCATTAATTGTTGTTGTTGGATTTCTTTCTCTCTGTGTTGCTTTTGTAAATGATAACGTTGTAAAATGTCTTGACCACCGGGAAGTTGAGTTAAAATGTGTTGAAGTGCTTGATTTTCACGACGAACATCATCACCTTGCTTTTTCAAATGATTAATGTATTCAGTTGCCTTTCTGAGGATAGTTGCTTTATTTAATTTTGTTGCAACTGCTACACCATCAAGAAATTCTTCACCATCTTCTCCTTCATCGTCATCATCTTCGCCAGCATTTCTTCTTTTGCCACCAGTACTAGTTGTACGATTATCTTTGACTTTGGCATACAAAAGAGCGGGTACAGCATTCTTTAACTCAGCAATACGATCATTAATGTTGTTACGATAGCGACGTTCGATAGCATTATGAGCAGTTTTTTTATGTTGACGGCCCACAGGAGGTTGTGTATTATTTAAAGCAGCATTTACAGCATTATTGATAATGCTATTGGATTTCAAGCGTTGAATAGGGACTTTAGCTAAAACAGGATTAAAAAAATATGTAATTGGTTAAGATTAAAAAAGTTTTTTATATATATATATATATAGTGGTTTTAGATTATACAATACCTTGAGAAGACTCTAATGGAGTAGAAGTTAAAGGCGAAGACCAATTCATAAAATCGATAGCAGGTGTCGTAAGATTTGAGTTATTTGGAGATTCCTTTTTCTCGGTCATGGGAGAAGTAGTGGAGGAAGAATTTTGATTTTGAAACACAGGCATATCCGTTGATGATGATGATGTTGTTGTTGTTGTTGAGGTAGTAGCAATATTTTGCTGCTGATTTGAAGAAGGAGGAGAATAAGGTAATGATTCTGGACTGGAATATTCCTGCTTAATATTAATGGAATTTACATTATTATTGTTATTAATATTATTAATATCCCATTGTTGAATATTATCATATGCTGGCGGTTTTGTAGTTGGATTTTGATTAGATTGAGAAGGTAATAATCCAGCTAAAGGCTCATATAATAAAGAAGGATCTTGTTGATTAAAATTGTTGGTAGCACTACTTTGATTGAATATTGGTTCAGCTTGTTCATTTCTTGTAGTGTTGTTTAAAAATAATTGATCATCAATTGGCAAATATTTATCAAAATCTTGCCAAGAATCTTGTTGAAATAAAGCTGCTTGAGCTTGTTGTTGTAATTCTAAATCAAATTGCGATAAAGAAAAATAATTTGAAGGGTCTTCTTCCAGCATATTGCTTGAATCAGCAAACAAATCTACCGGAAGTGGTGCAAATGCTTCCATATTTTCAATGTTTATTAAAGAAAGAGAAAGAAAGAAAATCCCAATTCTTTTTTTTTCTTCTTTTCTCCACTCCCTCTACCAATGTTTTTTTTTTGTCCAATATTACAGGTTAGAATTATCCTTTAAACCCAGTGTTTTAGTAAAAAAAAAAAAAAAAAAAATGGCCTGATTTTTTCACTTTTTTGAGAAAAACTAAATATGGCTAAATGCTACAATATCGGTGATGAAATAAAAATGCTGAAAACTGTTGAGTATGAACTAGAGAAAATATTTTAATTAACATATTTAGACAAAAAAAATAGCATATAAAAATACAATTAATTTAAAAACATCGTTACAAAAGAGTTTGATTTTATTCAATTGGTTTCATTCCAGTAACTTGCTTTTTGAGTAGTTGAAATTACACCACACTACTAACGAGAAATGTTGCTTGCTTTTTGTATACAATTGAGAATATAATAATATCTCAAATCATATTTGTAAATGAAAAGATTTCCCTGGAAACCAAATCCACCTATCTTTAAATGTTAATACTTCTACCAATAATCCTATCGATCTATAAACTGTTTAATGATCGAACGCCTGTTTGTTTACCTAATAACATTAGTGTAGATGATACATTATAAAGAAACCAATATTAAGCAAAAAAAAAAAACCTAAAGAAGAACAATATGTCGTAAGCCATTATTATTAAAATACAAAGTGAGGGGTCAGGATCTAGCGACGGGAATCGAACATCTGTAGTACAGCGTCGCGAATGAGATTAAGAGTGCAGATATAGTAGGCACAAATTATGCATGCTCTGACTAGTTTGCTGCTTAAAAGCGTTCAAAGTGTGGGCACAATTGAAGATGAGCGCTAATTTTCAAAAAACTATTTAAAATATGTAAAAATCCATAAAAGTATGAAATTTATATAGCATTATTCAACTACTAAACTACTGGGAAACATAATATGCACAACATTTTTTATTGTATATCTATTTTGAACCCCACAGCTTTGCTGGCTTTATTATACACACTACCTTTACTGGATGAACTGTACTTGTTACAAGATCCAGTACTATCGCTTTATTTATGTTAACATCATAAACCTACACAAACAAATTTAATTACCAAATAATTCTGATACTATTTTCATTAATGAATAAGGCTTTCAAAATAAGCGGCCATAGGACGCAAATGTAATTATTATCAAGTATTGGCAGTTGAGGGGTTTGTGATAAATATTCAGGATAGTTGGTGATACATTAATACTATTAGTATAACTCAAACCTTCGTCAAACCACTGCATTTCTTTAAAATTATTAATTAGAATAAAGACAAATTATGTCTGCTTTAGCATACTTACACCAATCACCATTTTTATGAGGTTTTTAACTATTATTAATATTAAATCTCATTTCAATAACATATTGAACTTGGCATCCAAACGGAATTGAGATGGTGTAAATACTTTTGGAAACCAGGTCCTGGTGTCTCCTGGACTTAATAAAAAAGGCCATACGTTCTCCGTAATATAATTATTTACAGTTTTCTTTATTTTATTGTATTAGCAATAATCGCTATTTAATTATAACTCTCATCTTCCGTAAAGAGTAGATTTGCAAATGCATTTTGAACTTCCTCAGATGGTGCTTGTTGATAAAAATAATAATAAAAAAAAAAAAAAAAAAAAAAAAAAAAAATGCTTCAATTGTTCCTATAAATTACTACTTTCAAACAAAGATATTTGCGAGTTTATAGAGCTATTATCCAGGTTCAAAATTGATAAAAATCTATTCTTATTAATTAAGATGGTAAATAGAGACTATTTTAGCAATTTTTTCTTGAAAAAACTTACCACATAATCTTCGTCTCTCTGTCAGTGAATGCTTTTTTTCACCCAACTTTTCATAAATTTGAAGTACTGCAGTCTTAACGGTATTGCCGAGAGAAATTGAACAGTTAGGAACCAATAGATTATCTATTTTGACATTATATTACACAAGTAGATATATATAAATTGACATATATTTATCAAATGACGAAAAGCAATACGCCAGATCAGCAGGTTCACTGTTTAATGATGTATGATTGGATGAACTTAGTTGGTTACTACAGCTCTCTTCTAAAGACAAATGTATGAATACTCACATTTTATGTGCTTTATACAAACCTTTTATTTTTTAGTCTTTGGATCCGGCTTGTTGTTAATTTGAGCGTTTCAATGATGGCTACTGAAGTAACATTAAGCATTTTTGTTTACTAACAGCGTTCATTATTGATAAAATACATTTCTCATATTGACAATATGCATACCTCATTTCAAGATTTTTGATTTTTTGAAGCATGATTGAGCCACAAGACATACATTGAGCATTTCTTATCCACGGATTTCTAGAATTTTTTAACTGAAATTAAAGACTTTGCTCTCAAATATGCCTTCAGCTGCTGCTTCTGCTACCGTGCGATATAATGTTATATTTCTAAGTCATCTGAGGATAATTCCTCAAAAGTGATTAAATTATTAGAGAATAGCAAGTAATTCGTCTGCTTTCTAGCATCGCAACATTTCAAATACTCTCAATCAAATTCATCTTAATCCTAAACTTGTGCCTTGGAACAACTGAAATACTCTGCTACACTATTTTTTAATTAATTGAATGCATGTTTAAAAATAGTACAAACTATATTTAAGGGCATGATAGTTTGTAATCAACCGTTGAAAATTTTCTCTTTTCTGAATTAGTTGCTTCGTGTAGTGTACAATCGTGATTTAATTTAGTGAACTTGTTGGACCACTAAATTGAATTAATTATATATTGGGCAATTTTAAATACCATAAAAAAATATCAAAATTCATCAAACATTAGCCGAAGCATCTTTTAAGTTTGACGGACAGTTAACCCTATAATTTCGAAATGATTTATACTAGAACTTTTCAACATCAAAAAATTGTTTTTTCGACATCTCAATAGGGGAAAAAGTGTTTAAATTGCTGCGAGATTCTAAAGTTTTCGGTATATATATATATTTTTTTATTGTATCTGTTGATGATAATATCATCGAAACTAGATACATTCGTGAATTTTTATTTGTAAAAAAAACCTAAAATCGGATTTTGTTACAAAAGTCTATTTTCAGAAAAAGTGACAATCAATCCAGTGCTTGAAAATAAAAGGATATGGTTTCTACAAATATTTTACGTTACAGCTTACCTTATTAAAAAAGGCTGATTTTAAGGAAAATTTGTATCAATTATTGATTTTCTTAATTTTTCCATGGGGCGTTTTTCAAGGATAAGTAATTGAAATTGTCAGTTTTTTTTTTTTTTTTTTTTTTTTTTTTTTTTTTTTTTTTTTATGATTGTAAAAATGTCCTAGAATGATACAGGATTACTAATAAATGCTTTTTCAGTTCATCAGAACTTTTTCTGAGTGAGTTTGAGCAATTTTACGGGTTATAATTCATAAAAACATTCCAAATCAAAAGTATGTATTTGTTTGTAAAACAGAAATTTTAGATGTGAATTTATTGGAATGAAAACAAAACAAAAATTAGAACGTGCTCGTTGTATCTTGTAAAACACTCTTAATAAACCAGATTATTTTAATATCAAATTTAGGATTGGAAAAAAAACCCTCAAAGATTGAGCTTTCGCATTTTTTTTTTTTTTTTTTTTTTTTTTTTTTTTGGATTAAATTAGTATGCTTCTGTTTCGTAATAAGATTGTGAATTAATGTAAAATACATATCTTGTCAGGAGAATATGATTTTATTAGACAATAGGTCAAGAGTAATACGTAATGTATGAAATATTTAGGGTATTAATAACATTTGGTGTCGGTTTTCAACAGGTAAAGCTATAGCGAATTTTCAAACGTATATCTGGCAAATTCAATTAATCCTTAAAAGAGTTTCTATTTTATTTATATCACACATACACACACATATACAGTATGCCCAACGAGTAGTAGCAATTGCTTCTTCTCATCTTTTTTTCCTGCCTGATGCTTTTCTATCATAAGTTATGTCTCTTATTAGTGTCGTACCAGTTATTACGTATAAAAACGCTGCTTTTTTTTTCGTACATCTTTATATGAATTTCTGCATCATCAAATTTTGTTTCTCCTATATTTTCCTATTATTTTATGGTCTGAAGACTATTAATGATTAGAACGGTAGTAACTTTTATTTAAAATAGCTGGGATGAGGAAAATAAATAATGTAAATTTATATGTACAAATGTAATTGAAAGGTAGCCTTTTTGCTAACATAATTTCATATTTAAGTAGAGAAGGCGGCAATCAGCTCCTTAATGGCTTCCATGGTGCCAAAAATAAGGCCAACAATACCAAGGAGAATAATGAGAAAACACCAGGTAAGCTCGACAATCGACTTGTTTTTAATCCCTGTTAATTTAAGGTAAAATACAACAGGAAACACAAAAATAAGAACACAATTGGCAAAAGCGCCAATGAGAGACATCAATTCACTAAAGTGAGGTACAACGCATGCAATAACACCAACAGCGGTAATAGTAAGTATACGAACAGCAGCGCGAAACAGAAATTCCTTGACTTTACCAAAACGTTCAACAGAGATGTTCAACATTTCTTCAACATCCAAAGCAAAACTAGTCACCAATATAGGGGCAGCAGTAAGCACATGCAAAGTAATAATAACAAGTGCCACAGATCTAGCAGCGCCATCAGGGATAGAATTATAGATAGGATTTTCAACTCGATCACCATAGATCAAATAACCAAAGAGACCAGTAACAAAATACATGGCAGCGCAAGTACTGAGGCCAGCAGCAACAACCTTGGGCCAAGCTTTAGGTCTTTTCATGGAAGCTTCAACATGAGGATAAACAACATTACCACCAAAAGAGAAAGAAATAGTACTCAAAGCAATAGGGAATTGAGGCCAAATGACAGTATCATGATGGACATTGACTTGGTTAGGCTTATCAATAGCAGAACAAACTAAACAAATAAAGACAACGATAAGAGTAGAAACAGCACCAAGAGCACTCATCCAAGCAACTTCCTTCATGGACTTGACGAGAACAAATGGAATAGCAACAAGAGCACAAGAGATAATAGTCCATGGAACAACACCAATTTCACCAGCTGTTCCAACGCAGAGCTATTTTCAAAAAAAAAAAAAAAAAAAAGGTTAGCAAGCTACTCTTACAGATAAAGTGATAAATCTTTTTTACGAACTTCATTGATATTGGTTCCCGATAGCACCATATATAAAATAGGAGCACCAAGTAAAATCCAAGCATTAAAGAAGAAAGTGACCCAACCGCCAATGACACCAAAACATGTTGTGGCAATTTCTTTGTAAGTAGATAAACGACGTTTACCATTAGCATATAAGCATCTAATAAGTAGTATACCAGTATAGACAGACATTGTCCATGCTAAAACTAAAATAAGAATACCAATCCAACCACCTAAACGAAGGGCATAAGGAAGACCGAGAGTACCAGTACCTGCAACAACACAGACAACATTGAAATATGCAAGAAATGATGAACCAGCTTGACTTCTATCAACATCTGCTAATCCTTCGTCGGAAAAATCCACATCTGCTTCTGTTTAATGAAAATTTAAATTAATTTTATTATTTTCTTTATTCATTTTATATTTAAATTTTACCACTATATGCTTCAAATGTAACGGGTCCCTCTTGGAAATCGTTAGTTTTTTTGTCCAACTCTCTAAGTTCTACAGACATTTTGTACAATTTATTCTAATTTGGATATTAAATTGATATGATAAAAAGCAAAGCAAAAAAAGAAATTAAAATAAGAAAATCTAAAGAAGAAGAAGAAAAAAAAAAAAAAAAGAAAGAAAAAAAAAACCTTTCTTAATTTGCAAAGTTGTATCGTTAGTTATATATGTACGCAAGTTTCAAATCGAAGTTCAAAAAATAGCCCATGTCTCAAAGGTGGTGCTTCATCGAAACAGACGGCGCTATGTCTGCCTCTCCAATCATTTAAGTAATCTACTTTTATGGATTACTGAGTCATATGCTTATAGCTATTCTATTTGATTTCCCGGTCCGAGTTATAATCGCTTCTCAGTGATTAATTGATTACAATACTATTATATTTCAAACTAAAATAGAATCAATGACAAGTTAAGGTTGGGAATACAAAATTTTCTGGTATTATTTCTCACGATAATATCACATACATACGTTTAGAAAAGGTAGAATATATCTCATACTGAGCACAAACTGTTTACCGTGGAAAAAATTCTTTCTGCCATTCATCATTTAAAACGACGTTAATGGCTTGATTGGCCTTTTAGACCATGACTCAATGATTTTTGTACAATTACCAAGCAACCATTATACTCCGGAGATAAAATCGATTAAAGCTTATTTTCCGAAAAGAGTAAGTAGATCTGAGATACAAGTGCATACATGTAATCAAAAAAGTCGTAGTATCTTTTGTGTATTACATTTGGTCTGGTAGAGAAAGTTAGAACCTTATTTGTCAATTTCAAAAATCACTCGATAATTTATTTTATTTTTCATCTGAAAATGACCGTTACCTTCATTCAATTATTCGTTTGCCCCAATTATATTGATATGAAACATTGCAAATTGGGGCATTACAATGATTTTAACTAACTATATACTCAATGAAATATTCTTTTATTAATTGCATATACAAAGCAAATTTCAGTCAAAGAATAAAACATATAGAGAATAATTGTATTTATCATTCCACTCATCTTTATGACCCACGCTTTATTTAGCGTAGAAGAGTAATCTTAATACCACCAAAAAAGAAAAAAGGCATATATAGGTAAGCCAGCATCTTTACTATATAAAGTGATTTGCGTTTAAAAATAGAAATTTTTGATCATTGATAGAAATGTTCGACCATCAATATGGAATTACAAAAACAACAAAACTTGTAACAACTACATAAATTTACTAATTATGAACTTATACTCCTTCCATATATACATATACTTTGTAAATAATCTTAGTGAACGACAGATCCAAACCTGACAGTTTTTAGGTGCAACTTTCTTGTCTGTCTCTTCAATTCTATCGGTAATCATTTCTGTTGGGGTTGTGTAAAATAAGGTAAAAACAATAACTATTGTAAATCATATAGTATGCATAATTCAATTGGGGATATATTTGGTATAGGCTAATATAGTAATAACGATGCTGTAGTAGTATTACTTCGTTGCTACAATATATAAGTTATTATAATTGTTTATTTAATAATATACACGATAAAATCTTGCATCTTGAACAATTTCGTTCTTCAAGAAAGGCATTTTACGTATTCCTCCCTTAATCTTTGACCAAACACCATTCAAAGGGATATTAAAAAGGCAAGTACGGTAGTAGAAACAAAGCATTACGTTAATCGTCAAGGGATGTCCCTCCTGTAAGAGGAACAAAGAGGAAAGTAAAAAATTAAGTGTTACTTAAAGAGAGATAAAAACTGTAAAAGGGCATAACAATATTGACACAACAATGTATGTGGACGCGAGCCAATCCCGCGATGGCCAAGAGTATTACTCTCTTCCATCCCAATAAGCCGCACTGCCGAAGAGAGTTTGGTTTACAAGTATCACCTTGTACCCAAGAGGCCATCCAACCTCAACTCTTCTACTTATATACATCATGAGTACCTTCTTCCGCCAAAGAAGAAACAGGTGCCGCATACATTGTGTGGC
>JAEPRC010000263.1:23483-53017 GCA_016758945.1 Mucor plumbeus
GAAGAGAGTTTGGTTTACAAGTATCACCTTGTACCCAAGAGGCCATCCAACCTCAACTCTTCTACTTATATACATCATGAGTACCTTCTTCCGCCAAAGAAGAAACAGGTGCCGCATACATTGTGTGTCAGATATCTAACCATAAAAAATATACATATCGGATGTATGAATAAGAATTGGTGTTAACGATACAGTGTAAAAAATACTCGGAGAAGAATACAAACCTATGGACACAGCAAGAGACTGTAACAATGTTGACACAACAATGTATGTGGACGCGAGCCAATCCCGCGATGGCCAAGAGTATTACTCTCTTCCATCCCAATAAGCCGCACTGCCGAAGAGAGTTTGGTTTACAAGTATCACCTTGTACCCAAGAGGCCATCCAACCTCAACTCTTCTACTTATATACATCATGAGTACCTTCTTCCGCCAAAGAAGAAACAGGTGCCGCATACATTGTGTGCCAAATTCCAACAGATTATTAATCTTTTATCAAGCTGATTACTATTCACTGAAATTAAATGAAGAATTGTTGTTTGGAACTTTAAGAGTAGAGCTGCAAAATAAAAAACATGAATTTGGAGTTAAATACCAGGCTATCATGACGTAACACTTTCGGAATACCACCATGATTGTTAGTTATTTTAGATTGTTGTGCTGCTCAGTTAACTATCACCATTTCAACTTTCTTCATAAAAACGTCTTCCAAAGCTTCCAACAACAATGGGGTTCTTCATGAACTATCTGCGAACTCATTTTGACTATAAAGAAAGCGACGATTATGATGTACTACCTGCTTTCAAAGCAAGCCAATTTAACGATCAAGCGACTGCAGAAATGGTATTCAAAGAAGATCTACAAAAAATCGCGTTGTGGTCGCCAAGTGAACTCCAGCGGTGGGCTGCCAAGCAGCATGACACACTTACAGTAAGCTAATGTAGTATTCTACAGAAAGAGTCATTGATTGACTAAAGATTTATTACTAAGATGCTCTTTTTAATATAGTGTTTGAAAAAAATAAGCTATCAAGAATTTTGGACAAATATGAGCATGGGACAGTCTATTAATGCGGAGACAAAAGCTTATTATGAATATCGATTTAGACAAGCAGATAAAAGCCTTCACGTAAGTATTACATAAACGATTCACACTCCACAGGACACCTTATAGGCTGCTTCAAACTATTTTATGATTAATAGGTCCAAGATAAACAAGATGGATCTGCTATTGAATCAGAGGGAAGCCAGGAGCAAGATGGATCTGCTATTGAATCAGAGGGAAGCCAGGAGCAAGATGGATCTGCTATTGAATCGGAGGGAAGCCAGGAGCAAGAAATAATGTGTGAATATAACAAGGTATTATAGAATATAGCAATAGTGGTTCTGAATCGGCAATCTTATCTACAAAATTATTATTAATGGTCAAACTACGAATAGGATGAACTCATTGAAAAAGATTGTATTCAGAAGAACAAACATTGTTCTAATAAAAATACCAGTGTATAAATAACAGATTTTACTAGACAGCTGAGAAATAATAGTTTAATTAACATTTTTAATAGGTCGAACATGATGATCACTCTATTGACATTGAATTTCCTTCGGATATTAGCAAAGACTATCACCCTTTAGTAGAAGACGAAGAGTATGACCTTCAGCGCATTGATCATTTAGACGATATAAAAAATACGAGAACTTGGTCATACCAGCTTGATGGCGACGAAGAAGTATCTTATTGCGATGTCATTGAGGAACTGAGGACATTTCGAATTGTATCTTTTAAACTCGAACCTAAAGGATTATCTGATTTACGGTTACTGTAAGTTTGAAGCGTGTTTTGGCTGTATAAACATAATTGATTGAACACGTTGTCTAGAGCTCTAAATCACACTTTCCTATTTACTCAAAATATTAAAGAAAGTATTACCGCGTACCTGCCCGAGTCACTACAGTAAGTTACAAATAGTATTATATCTCGAAAAGGAAATACTTCTTTGACTAATCAATAATATGTGATTATCATATAGCCGACGTATTATGGAAGATGTTTTAATTGAACCTATTGTAACAATGAGTGATCGAGCCATTCTGTGGTGTACAAAGCTTTCGCAAGTAAATACTATCAAATATTAACATTTTTGTGCCATATGTACTCACGAATCTGTCCAAACTCTTACAGGTGCGATTACCTACTTGGTATGAAGTACAAAAAATTACCATCCCGTTCTTACATGAAGCGATGAAGACCATGGATGACAACCCTCTCGATCTGATAGTTGCAAACATTCTACATCGAGCGTAAATTCAAAGGTCTATTTGATAATATACTTATACAGAAAACTAATTTGTTTTGAACTATCTAGAGCTCTGTTATTTTCTAATGGTACCCCTGACTCTGATTTGGAGGATTCATTCATGCATAATTTTATTGCCACTCTATTTGAGGATATCTTCATGTTAGATACTATTTTGGAAAGTAAATGGTATGTGTAACAAGTGTTAATTTTCTGACGTGCTAAAACACATACTGATATGCCGATCTGTTTTTTTATACATGTTTTTTAAGGGCCAATGGTCAACTTAGTGGAAAAAGAAAATGCGATGATGGTACTCATTTCAAGCCGGATTACGTCATATTTATCACGCAAAGGTCTCATCGCCTGGATTTGTCATGTGCCGAAGCCAAATCACCCATTAACAATCGCATAATCTTTCCAAAATCAGACCTCGTGAAACTCGGGCAAGAGATGCGCTGGATGTTGAATAAACTTGTCCGGGAAGGGGTAGGAAAACCTGTTGTTGGTGGCATCCTTGTTACTGGATTTCAAACACAAACGTATAAAATGGAGCTTATTGATATTGGTGTGTATCGAATGGTGGAACTTAGCAAGACATTGTTTTTTAGAAACATACACGAATTGACTTTAATTCCAACTATTGTATCCAATCTTTTGCAACTTAAGGTAAAAAAATTCACATCTCATTACAGATTGCAAAGTATCGCTAACTCCAAAGCAATAGCATGTCATTCTCACAACAGCTAAAAAGGCAAATGATCGTCTTTGTAGCAAATCAAAAGGTATTCCTCCCAGACATGATCCCCCTGTTTCCTGGTTACGGGATACTGACATTGATCTTGTCAAACGGCAAAAAACGAAGGAGTGACTTTAGCTCAATTAGGTCATTTCTTTTCATTCTTATCGAACTCAAGTTTCTATATTTTCTGTTATTTCTTTCCCATTAGCTCTTATCATACTTCATATCTGCACTGTCTTTATAGTACGCCTCCATCCATTTAACATCTAGTATTTCTCTTTTTTCTTTATTGGTCCTAAACCATTATTTATTTGTTTATATATAATAAAATCATCGCATCACACAAAATATCAATATTTGTATATTGAGGAGAAGAAAAAATTAACATAAAGCTGCTAATAGAATTGAAGAGACAGACAAGAAAGTTGCACCTAAAAACTGTCAGGTTTGGATCTGTCGTTCACTAAGATTATTCACAAAGTATATGTATATATGGAAGGAGTATAAGTTCATAATTAGTAAATTTATGTAGTTGTTACAAGTTTTGTTGTTTGTGTAATTCCATATTGATGGTCGAACATCTCTATCAATGATCAAAAATTTCTACTGGATTTAAAAAATTCTATTCAATTCAAACATTTCTATCAGCCAAATATAAATTTATATTTTTGTTTTCTAAAAATTCTATTTTCAAACGCAAATCACTGTACTTGTGTTCTTTTGAATACAAGGAATTCACAAAATAAGTATTATTCAGTTTAAAAATCAAAAAGTGGGATTTAAATGTACCCAGCATTGTTTTCTGCCTGGCATCGCATTGATAAAACGAGCCTTTGATAAATTCAAAAAGTAAAGAATACTATTATTTATTTATTAGTTATTTTACTTCACAAGATTTGAAATATATTGCATGGTTATTACAAACAGGAGCAGCAGAAAATGTCGAAAACAATTGTTAAAGCCTTGACTAAAATTGATGTCTGAAATTGAGCATGGTCAAGGATTCATACATCATTACGGTTGTTTTCTTCTAATAAAAAAAAACTCTTACCGGGTAACGATGGTATACATAAAGGTATATGTTAATTTTTGTTGAATCTGACTATATAAAGTTATATTATGCAGATATTTACACCTGACTGAGCTTAAATCCACATCTGTCAAATGCTTCTATAAAGTATTTTATTTTCGCAAAAATCAGTATCAAGCGCACTGTTTGTAAAAGTATCCCACTCGATATCGTAAATATGACTAAAACTAATCTGGAAGGGGGAGAAAGCTTAAACTATCTTAATGGTAATAACTAATACATATTTCTCTGTTAGTTATTAGTTATTACATATATATACAATCGAACCTCAATTTAAGGGCATCCGTGATTTCTTTTAAAAAGTCCCTTATATCGAGTACCTCCATTAAATCAAATTTAAAACACAGATCAACTTCAATTTTAAGAAAGGAATGAAGACATCTTAGATAATCACACCACATCCTTAATCCATGATGGTAATGATGAAATTGATGATATGAAGGAAACAAACGATGTTATTTCTGTAAATGAAGAAAAACCATCATAGTAAGTTTAGGTTATGTTACTTCAAACTTTGTTACTACAAATAATGAAGATTTCAAAATACTTAAAGGTTTGTCAGATTTCTAGTTACGATATAAAAAATAAAAAACGTATTAGAAAGCAGATGTAATCAAATTACATTAAATGAATTTTCCTCAAAAGATTAGAAAACATTTTCAGTATTTACATCTAGTAAAAAAATTTTGTACCTAGAGCTGTTCTTTTTTTAATTTTGGGGCCAATAATATTATAACAGAATAAGGGGCATCGGCCTATAGTCTTTTATTATGTACGTGCACAATATTTGAGTCCTCTTTCTTTTCGTTAACGTTTTATAGCATATACACTATTATTCAAAATGAGAAGAAGAAGAAAAAGACAATTAGATATTTATATCCCAGGCAAAACTACCATAAACCCTCCAGCCTCTTTTGGAGATGACGGCCAAGGATGTCTTCAAAGCAAGCGTTCCACATCCAATGATAAAACAAACTACATGAATGCTTTAGAAGCTCAATTTAATATTAGAATCTCAAATTCAATAAAACAATGTAAAAGCCAGGATTATGATAAACTTTACGAGGCTCTTCTAAATGGTACAAGGCTTTCCAAGAGAGTAGTAATTAATGCTGCAGAAAGCATCAATGTCGGTGCTGCTTCTATTGAATCATTTTTGAGAAATGAGTGCAAGAAAACAAAGAAAAAGAGCGTAGAATACTGGACAGATTATGTTCGAAAAAACTTCATCACCACAAAACTCTCTATTTCAAACATTGAAGCAAGTATATCATCTACTGGCAACATAAGAGTTGATGATGATGATGATGATAGTAATGATGATGTAGATGAAGATGAAGATGAAGATGATGAAGATACCGGAGAATATGAAGAAGGCACGCAGTACAGAGCCTGCTCTGCTTCTCTTCGATCAGTTCTTAGATCAGATTTATCTCAACAAGTTCAATCGTTGTTTGCAAGTACTATTAATGACAACATGCAATCTGTCTCAGACTATTTATCTGATTTTAGTAATCAAGTTTTCAAAATGATTCTCATATTCAATGAGTATAATTTTGTCTTGGAAAATCATGCTGTATCGCTTGTTGCTCATGAAGGCAACAAAATATCTCAAGTCTTACTTGAGGGGTACTTGGAAAAAGATGCTTCAGTTGCTAAACCCTTAGATTCTAAATATTTAGAAGATGAAGAATTCAAGGCCAACTACCACAAAATGTTTCAAGACCCACACCTGGAGCTCATTCATTCAACATTTTATGGTGCAAAGGGGGCCCAAGACTCGTCGTTGAAGACATACCCTCTTCATAAAGCAATAGTAGATGTATTGGGTCATGATGAAGTGAACCTTTACAAAGACTTGTCTTCACACGTGACAAAGATGGCTCGCCAGTTGTATTATACCAATTTGCATAACATGTGGTCAGACAACACCATTGTGAACAAACTGTTGACAAGACTCTTGCGCTTCCTCTTAATTATACATCTTTGCCCTGATCAAGATAATGACTTCAAGGCTAACAAAGCGAAACATCAGGATAAAGGCAAAAAAGCAACGAGAAGGGTTACCAACTGCAGAATACCAGAGGAACGTATCTCTTTGTTACGCATGACTAGGAATGGAAGAAGAAGGCTATTTGCTAATGAGGAAAAGAAACGAATAAAATACTTGCAAAAGGGAAAAGAGTTATCTGCAAGTTTGTGCCAAAGGAGATTAGACACATACAGACAAGTACTTGAAAGAGAGGTAAACATATTTCAACTTTGAATATTACAAGAACATTGCATAACATTTTGTGTTATTCATGTAGCGTGAAGAAAGGGATTCTGGTAGGAAAGAAAAGCTGGAAAAGAAAAGAGGACGAGAAGGTGACAATGATGATGATGTAGAGGATGCTTTAGTTAGAGATGATATAAATACTGAAAAGACTAAGGATACTCCCAGAAGAAGGATTGGACAACTGTTACAAGTAACAAGAACAGCATTATTTCAAAAGCAAACGGTTACAAGAAGCTATTTTGAAATGAAGCTCAAGAACCTTGACGATAAAGAATTCGAGACGATCATAAAGATAGTGAATTTCGTAAAGCCTTATATACCAGATAAAGATAACTATCATCATTTTCAATATCAGCTCCCTTTTGTCTTGATGGCAAATCAAGTGCTACGATCTATTGGATATGATGGCCAAGTTGTGAAATTAATGCCAATCATCCAACCGACTGCTCTCCACTCCTTCCTTATTGACACAACGACGCTTTATGCACTTTTCTGCTCGAGATAATGCAGACAAAGAATGTTTATTTTGGATTTCAAAGGCAACCGTATCAAACAAGGTTTAGCTCTTGCTAACAAAGATGCTGTCTTTAGCGCGTTTTTCAACATTAATCAATTAAAAAAGATAACATCAAGCTACGGATTAGAGTTTGTAAACAGAATTCACATTCTTCATGGACAAAAAACCATCAGAATATATGGTGCATTAGATTATATTCAACAACGTCAGAAAAAGCCAGAAGCAATCAATAAACCAATAGCTCAGGACAAGGATGAGGATGACACATTGAATGCTTTGAATAATCGTAGATCTATCTTGGAGACGTTGTTTAAAGAACGAAGAAAAGAGCTAGATCAGTTTATTTTGACAGCCAAGAGCGTTCGTGCTTCAAAAAGAGATTGGAAGAACAAGGTAGCTGATCGAGACAAATACTATCGTGAAGCTGAAATGACAAAGTTGAAAAAGAGGGAATTAATGGTTGGAATTCGTAATGTACGACAAGATCTTCAGTCTTTAAAACGGCAAATATACGAATACCGAAACCCTTCAACTCCTTTGACATCGACTACATCACCCAACCCATTTATTATCAACAGCAAACCTTGCCATAAGAAGGTTGAAGAATGTATGCTTGATACTGACATGAATTTAGATGATGTAGTATTTAGTGGAACAGACAATGGCATCATAAAGACTACTGAGACAGTTTATTTTGATATTAATCGATTTACATTCCATTTAGAGCTATACAATCGATTCCAAATTTTAGGTAATATTGTCACAATAACCCTCAAGCACATGCAAATAAAACTAACCTATACGCTTATCAATGTTAGAGGATGCCATGAATACATACGATACATACAATCTAGAATGCATGAAACTGCCTCTTTCTCTCACTATCGGTCCAAAGGAAATTAATCAAGGTAGTGGATTAGCTTCATATACCAAATCAATTGTTCAGAAGAAAAAGTCAAAAATAGAAGGGCATGCGGTCTTGGACGAAGAAGAAAAGTTATCAAATTACAGCTTATATCAATGCCAAACAGTTGGAGAATTACAAGAAGCAATTTCTCATCACTGCAATGCTCGAGAAAAATTGCGTTCATTTTATTACAGCAATTCGCAGTGTAAACAGAGACGAAGATTGGAATTGAAGAAAAGAAGATTTTACGACAAGTTGGCAGCAGATGAAAGAAAAAGCTCTAGCGCTAAAAGGCCTATTATGATGATTGGTGACCGTGGATACGGTATAGGCTCTCGCATAAAGAAGCATCAGAGATTTGGCGGTCATTGGAAAGAATCAAGACATGGCCTTTATACACCAACCTTAATCACAAATGAATACAATAGCTCCTAGACATGTCTCTTCTGCTATTCCAAACTTTCCCATCCTATTAGTATTGTTGCTGGTAAAATCAAGACTATCAATAGTTCATTTGTATGTCTCAATCAAAAATGCCCAAATGCATTTAAAGTGGTGTGTCGGGACCAGGTGTCGGCGTTGGCTATTGGTTTGGCTGGTGTAGCCCAACTTCTTTTTGGTGTCACTTTTCCTTGTTTTGATGAAAAGTCAAATTATACAAATCGAATCAAATTCAATCATTCAGCCCTCGATTTTCTGTACAGGAAACAACGAATGGGCTCGCCTCTCGATGGTGGCAATACTCTTTGAGGTAGGTAATATATAACTTATATAGGATGATACACTAAATATTATCTACTCTTCAAACCCTTTTTCAAATCAAATTATTTTTATTGGTAAGTAATCAATCTATACTCTTTTTATGCACTGGACTAATCAAACTCCCAATTGCTTCTTTTAGACTCATAAGTTAATATACCGTTTCAGTATATCAATTATCTTGGAATCCAATGGGTCGGCGGCTTCGTATAAATTATGTAATTTTACTTTAAGTGGTTTATGGTCAGACTTTTCATTTACACTCTAAAAAAAAAAGAATGTAAGCTGTGAAAGTAAGTTAGATGTGATTATTAGACACTCACCCTGAAGATGTTGGTTAATTCAATAAATAAATTCTTCTCCATTTTTATATTTTGGTGAACATATTTATCTACTAGTCCCGTGTGAAACTCTTGAGTATTATTGAGTCCGATTACATTTGACATTGCTTGGTCATGTTGGTCTTTTCGCAACAATACTGTGTGATATAATGATCTAAATTGATGCTATTACTTAGAATCCGTACTAATGAATGATATGTATAGAGCCTACTTACAAAAATTCATGAATATTGGCGTTAATAAATAAACCATAAGATCTTGCTTCCTGATATGAGTTTAATTGAAATTTCTTAAAGCTATCGCTAAAATCATGGCCATTTTTCAGTATATTATGTAGTCCAAGCTTATTCAGCAGTGTTGATATTTCTTCAACAGAAAGCAGAAAGTGAGTCGAGTTAGTTCCGTGTGGTAGACCTCTCTTGACATCGGCTACCTTTTCTTTATTCCTTTGTATCTTCAGAATTACGATTTACTATTCTAGGTTGGGTACGTGTGAGTGCAAAATCCAGCTTCTTAGTGATATGACGGTAAATTGTTGATTCGTTTATTACTAAATCTTTTACAATGCCAGGTCATCAACATATTCTTCAATAAATTGGTATCAAAAAAAGAAATAATGGATTGTATTAAATAAGACTTAAATGTCTTTACTATATCTTTGTTAAAGAAACAGAAATATCAAAGCCAGAATGTCAAGGTTCTTGGGCTATACTCTAAGGGATATAATAATTAAAACTTTTCTGATGCGGCCAGTCTTGATTTGTTAACACTATGAATGGTACATAATGACATCGTTTATTTATTATTTTTTTATATGAAAATCAACAATGGTCCAGGAACAGTACCTGAGTGCAATCACCATTGTCAGGTCCAAGGGATCAGCTAAGTTGTTATTATTAAATGATAATCTTAACATGTGCAGTGCAGTATAAAGACTTTATAGGTTTCTTGGTATTCCCTCAAAAGTACCAGCTCAAACACATTTAAAAGTAGCAAATATCTCCAGCCTCATTGCCATATTAATATTTCCTATTAGTAAAAGTAGATATAATATAATATTATTGTATCCATAATTATACAAAATACTACCTTGGCAAGTGGCTTCTGGTAGCTACATAAGACTTCAAAAAAAAAAAAAAAAAAAAAAAACTAGCTTAGAGGCTTCATGTCGCATTCTTGCAAGTGCTGCGATAAATGTCGAAACAAAGAGCCCATGTAATGGCACAAATGACTTAAATCACAATGCACAGATAAGAATCAGGTAAGAAATATCAGACCAAATATATATATATATTTGCAACGATGATGATTTTTTATTAACAAGGCAGTACAATGTGAAGTGAAACTACATAGATAGTTTGTTAAGATAACAAGGAGTTATTACCAATATATATATTTATTATGGGTAGTTTACTCTGGCGGGGGGAGATAAGTTAATCATGTTTGAACGGGATATGGATTAGGGCTGTTGGGTACACTCATAGGGCCATGCTCTGCTACAATACTTGTGTGCTTTCCTTCATTTAACCGAATGATCATTGGATTTATGATACTGGAAAGTTTTTGTGGCCTCTGGTCCTTTGATCGTAAAATGGTTTTATGTTCTTGTCTCAGTTCCTTCAGCATTGATAAAGTTTCCTCACAAGCAATCTATATTCTCAATACTGTGGGTTAATACAGTCTTTCTCTATTTAAATCATGCCCTTGGGCTATCCAGCTTACAGCAAGTGTTTTAAAGAAGCAGATAAACGGAAGAATTGTAATATTTTTTTCAGAAAAACTGATAGGAACATTCACCCTCTGCTCTTTGGTCATGATATAGATGCCGGGTGCTTGTGTTGACATTGACCAATGTCTGATGGAATTGCCTATGCAAAGTAAGAATACAATTAATAACTCCAAATGCACTTAAACATAGTATTGCGCGAGTCACTAACCATGGGCATGCAGGAAATGGATCTTCAATTTTGTGAAAGTGTTGAATGAGACTTTGTCGTATAACTGCGCCACTGTTCGTATCATTGCCAACATCCCAAACATGGCTTTATAATGGTCAAAACTTATTTTACCAGTCTCATTTGAGCCATAGCCAGACGACACTTCGGTCAAAAGGATTTCAATTGCAGAGAAATTATTGACTATGAGCGTTCCATCAGCATTATATTTATATCGGCCGTCATTCATTCCTTTCTGTTTTAGTTGTGTGGTCATGGAGTTGAGTTCAATTTCTCCTGGAAAGAAGGTAATGTCGTGGTTGACATTGCGTAAATATTTGGTAGTGGCCATCATACACTTATCAAATAGATAAGACCGGTAGCACGATTCAGACTTTTGAAGTACTTCGAGGCCACAATTGTCAAATATATAGTCATTTCTAAAAAAAAAAAAAAAAAAAAAAAAGCATTGCAATTGAGTATATCTTCAAGTCTTTACTACTTTCACTTACAACGTGCGACAAATATCGACAATCAGTTTTTTTCTGCAATGAAGACTGGATCATCGAGCACAATACAGTTCAGTAGTTCAATACAGCTTTGCATTTCAGTGTTGGATTCCTATAATACTAGTAGATTTAGATGTTCTTATTCCTAACTCCATCGCTGATAATGACATACCGCATCGAATACAGCGTTGGACATCTCGGCAAGACATGGGTTTATATCCTGCATCGTGACTAATGGTATTTCCTGGTTTAGCTTGTCATATAGCTCAGGAGGTAGACAGTTTCTCCGTCGAACTAGCTTTCCGCACCAAATCACCTTATGCATTTCGGGGCTAAATATAATAAAAATTAAAAGTAAGGACACGTAATTGTTGCCACATAGTACTCTTTTTACCTCAGTTGCATGAAACATTTCATATTTTCCTGGTTGTCAAGGAATTACTTCCATTCTTCCCAAATACTGTCCTTTTTATCATCACCGCTGTCATTATGGTCATCGTCATCACCTTGCTCGCTGGTTTGATTGTCATCAATCATAGTAAACACCTTCCTTCTACTTGCCCTAGTACGGCGACTTGGACCTTCTTCGCAATCGTTACCATCCATAGGCCGTTTCCTAGAATTTTCTTTTTATTCTTCATTGGCTACTTGTTCAGCCATAGCGCTTTTTAATCGAGTCTACAGATTCATTGTTTGGTATAAAAGTGAGTATTCGCGTTCAATTGCACCAAGTGCAGGATTGCATAGCATTCATATTACCTTCTGAACACCATATTTCAGCGTTTCTTGAGTCATTTGGTTGGCATGGCTGACAAAAAACGCATTAAATGTTTTTTTCCCCTTGAATTCTGTAAAGACTGGTTAACGACAGTAAAAATAATAATCATAATGAAAGTTTACTGACCTGCAAATTGGATGCCATCGTACTTGCCATTGTCTCGGCGATTGTGCCTGCTATCACATGATTTATGATTATCGTCGCGTCGTTAGTGAGCCTGTTGGATGCACTACGTCTGGTGAGTGCAGGGTCTTGGGCAATTAACTTGGTTAAATAATTTGTGATGGTCCAATCGCATGGTTCAGTGGTCCAAAAATCTATACAAAATGATAAATAAAAATGAAAATAAAAATAAAACGTATGAAATCAAATATTTTTGAAGATAAAAGTGCTTTGCCTTTCATATAAAGTTTATCCCTTATTTTTTTATCAAAAGAACTTCGAAAATTATTCTCTGTCATTATGTTGTGATGGAAGTGAGGCAAAGGAACGCGATATCTTTTCATTTTTTATTGACTTCACACAGCAAAAATGATCTGCGCCAAAAAAAAAAAAAATTGACGCCATCAAGTTGATTATGGACCTAGTTTTGTTTTGCGCGCTGTATTACTCTTTTTTTTTATCTTTTCTTTCTGAATTGATTTCAGAAATTATCTTTGCCCACCAAAAAGATAAGTGCATACCTAATTAGTTTTATAATATGGCAAGAAAAGCATGATGACAAGTGCACATATGAACCCTGCCCTACGCCGGAGAAATTTCCTAGCCTTGATAAGTAATTGCTGTAGCATTTGCTGTCCCAGCTGGGAGTGGGAAGTGATCTTCTTTCTCTTGTCAGGTATATGATTCAATGAATACGCAAACTAATTCGCCGTTTTCTTTTCAGTCATAGATGGATTATAGGAAAGTCGAAAAACTGTGCTGTTCACACTTACAGATCTTGAATGTTGCTCTTTTATCTTTTGTATCTCATCATTCTATGGCTTGATTATTGTGCGAAATTACAAACGTGATAGACGAATATTCCCAATTCAAAAACGATTATCTTAACAAACTATCTATGTAGTTTCACTTCACATTGTACTGCCTTGTTAATAAAAAATCATCATCGTTGCAAATATATATATATATATTTGGTCTGATATTTCTTACCTGATTCTTATCTGTGCATTGTGATTTAAGTCATTTGTGCCATTACATGGGCTCTTTGTTTCGACATTTATCGCAGCACTTGCAAGAATGCGACATGAAGCCTCTAAGCTAGTTTTTTTTTTTTTTTTTTTTTTTTGAAGTCTTATGTAGCTACCAGAAGCCACTTGCCAAGGTAGTATTTTGTATAATTATGGATACAATAATATTATATTATATCTACTTTTACTAATAGGAAATATTAATATGGCAATGGGGCTGGAGAGGAGCGGACTTATATTTAAACAAATTTCCAACATCTGCATCCTCTCTAGAATTTGTTTGCATTTTTCAATATTCTCCTTTGTAAGCCGGCATGGAAGAGTATGCAAATAGCACAATTTCTCTATATTGCGATTTCGCTCATGATAAAACTAATGGTTATCACAAGAAAGTTATGTACTCTTTCCATTTGAGGATTAGGATTTGATACATCAAAATCCATGCTACTAGTCACAGTAGTTTTACTTTTTCAGTAACAACCAAAACTAGAGCTCATATACATAATCGCTGTTAAAACGAATAAAAAATAAAAAGTAGTAAAAAAAATAAAAAATATAAATTTATTTTGCATATTTTATTTTATATTTTTTTAAAAATATTCTCCCTGCATCTAGTTTAATTGCCTCTGGAAAACCCTTTAACATCAACATATCAGAGGTAACGGATGTTGAAGAAGCTTGGCAGTCCTAGTTAAAAGGTCACATACTCAAAGAAAAAAAAATGAAAAGGTTTGTAAAAACTGCAACTCTTTTCAATAAAACATATCACATATTTCACATCATGGTAATATGGCAGCTTATATAATAACATGTAGGCAGTTACTAACAAAAGATTAAATAGGGTAAAGCCAGAACTACTAGAAAGTTTGCGCAAGTCAAACGTATGATCAGCACAAATGACACTCGATTGTAGGTACAAAAATTTGAATATTTCGAAATCAGGTTGACTAATATCAAACTTATAGGAAGGATAATCGAGAAAAGCAAAAGAAAAAGGAGGAAAAGAAGGAGGAAAAGGCTGTTCGTCATGTGTAAGTGTTTGATTTAGTATATTGTGTGCTTGTTTTACATAAACATTGACTAATATAATGTTGTAGCCCTCAAGTTGCTTCTTCCATGTTCTTTCAATATAATGCTGCGCTTGGTCCCCCATATCACATCTTGGTTGATACCAATTTTATCAACTTTTCCATCCAAAATAAGCTTGAACTTGTCAAATCAATGATGGATTGTCTCTACGCAAAATGTAAGTTTAAATACACAAATTTTCATGATTTTGCCAATTGTCATTTACTAAATATTGCTTCTCTTACTATCATTTCAGCTGTCCCTTGTATTACCGATTGTGTCTTAGCAGAATTGGAGAAATTAGGGCCAAAGTACCGTATTGCATTAAAGTAAGTTGATCAAGAAACAATTAATTACTGCTGTAATTAACCCATGTCAATTTTAGAATTGCTCGTGATCCTCGTTTTGAACGTCTTCCATGTTCTCATAAGGGTACATATGCAGATGACTGTTTAGTTAATCGAGTTATGCAACACAAATGTTATATTGTCGCTACTTGTGATCGTGATTTAAAGCGTCGTATTCGTAAAGTACCTGGTATTCCTATCATGTATATCGCCAATCATAAATATGTCATTGAAAGACTTCCTGAGCTTGGTGTTAATAATAAATAGATCTACTCTTAATAAAATGTAAATATCCACACACTAAAAGTATTTCGAATTTTCCTGAAAGTAAAGTTTTACAGCAATTTATACAGGATTATTCAAAACTGGCCATAACTGCTGTAAAATTAATTTAAGGTTTAACTTATATACTTGGGGCAACTGATTACTGTATTTTGTATCAATGGTATATATTATAGGGTTATTGGTACGTTGAGAGCTATTTCGAATTTTTTGTTTCAACAAAAAATATTACATTATTACAGCTTAAAGCCTATGGTAACTGAATCTCGGAATCGATTTGACAAATTGGTCAAAAAACGATTCAATAGCTCATGAACTGCACAGTAAGCTAAACTAGCTTACAATATTAAATGGTTTTTGTACAGTTTTGGATTCTATATCATTTAAATAAAATTTAGATTAATGTCTCACATTAAATTTTGCATAAAATGCAATGGAAATTTTAGAGGTATTTTGAAGATACATATCACTTTTCATAAACTCGATTTAAATTTAAATAAATGAAATAAGATGTAGTAAAGTTATCTATTAATTGGACTATTGATGAGCTGTTTAGCTACATTTTTTGTAGAGAAACAAGATTTTTGTTAATTTTTTTTCAAATCCAAAATTTGGGATGAGGGTACATTGGTATCTTTTTATTTTGGGAACAAAATCGAAAATATTCTTTTTTACGCATTTTTGAGGATATGAGATCTATAATAGGAATAAAAATAACTTTTGCTCAATTTAACGAATATTTTGAAATCTACTACCAAAAATGTCAAAAACGGAAAAAAAAAAAAAAAAAAAAAAAAAAAAAAAAAAAAAAAGCGTCCAGAATTTTTATATATTTAAATATGTTATAAAGAGCATTAAAACAAGTAAGTCTAATTATCTAAATGTGTTAACGTAATTTAATTTTTTGTAAAGATATGAGAGCTCAAAGTTTTAATTTTTAATGATGGTGAAATATGTGAAATAGTAATGATGGAAAAGTTATTATAGCAACAACAAAAAATAACATATTTTCAGATACTCGTTTCTAGATTAAAGCTGAACATCTCTGGTACATTTGCATGTAATATTTTCTTGGGTTGTTTATTAAAAATAATAGAAGAGGGATAAATACTAATGAGACCCAGTTTTTAAGAAAAAATCAGCGAATTTTCACGTATTTTGAGTCTTTCGTGAGATATAAACTAAATTTAGGAATAGGTAGAATATTGTGAAAAGCTTATATCTATTTAGCGGTGTCTAGAGTATACAAAAAGTGTTTATTATAAGGTTAGCTATAAAAAAGAGGGCACATTTCGTTTTTGATGATTGAGTACTATGAAAGTTTAAATTTCACTCAAGCAGGTGCCTACATAAAAAATATTGATATATCTCTTAACATGTGGAATGCATCATTTTCTGGGTGTATCAGACCAGGCCAATGAAAATATGATTTTTAGAAGTATAGTAAGATTAGCTATACACTTCATATGCCATACACCCTTATTACTTGATTGGCCTATGCGTAAAACCTGATTGCCTAATTGGATTTTTAACATTCGTAATCGAAAAAGCTTTTACGTATTTTTCCTTTTTAAGCCTTTGAAGGGATGAATATTTAAAAAAAAAAAAAAAAAAAAAAATACTTATTCCCATTAATTTTCCGTTAATTATTTCTGTCTTTCCAAAAAATTATGTCAGAAAACAATATGAATCGTACTGCTTTAGTGTTTGGTGCTACAGGTTAGCTACAAATATTAATATGATTTAGCACTTGTAATTATTAAAACAATTCTTTTATTGTAAAGGTGCTGTTGGTAAACAACTTCTAAAGGATGTATTGAAGAATGGTACATACGCCAAAGTTGTTTCAGTCGGTAGACGTCCGGTTGAACTTGATGAAAGTATACCTCAAGACAAGTTAGTAAGTGCACTAAGAAATTTATACACTGAATGAATATACATATATATTTATTTATGCATGGTTTGATAATGTTTTTTTTAGGTGCAAAAAACTGTTGATTTCGAGAATCTCGAGGCTCATCGTGATGATTTCAAGAACGTTTCGTAAGTTCCTCATGTCTCAATCATTTATCTATCGTAATTGATTTATAGAAATATATAGTGATGTATTTTGCTGTCTTGCTTCAACTCGTTCTGATGCTGGTAGTGCTAAGAAGTTTGTCACAATTGACCAAACATATGTACTGAATTCTGCCAAATTAATCCAAGAAGAAAATAAACCAACTAATTCTGATTTGGCTCCCGTGCACTTCCTTTATTGTTCGTCTATGGTAAGGAACAATACAAGGCTTTAATACAGATTATTAACAATAAGTACTATTTGAAAAGGGAGCAGATAAGGATTCCATGTTCTTATACACCAAGACTAAAGGTCAAACTGAAGCTAAATTGGCAGAAACAGGGTTTGAAAAGGTGTCTATTTTTAATCCTGGATTGTTGGAAGTTGTTGAACCTCGTACTCGTCCAAGATTAATGGAACCTATTTTTGTAGCCCTTTATAAACCAATTAATAGTTTATTCGGTTTAAATCAAGTTAATTCTGTTGTATCAGTGGGTAAAGCTATGCATAGAGTTGCTGAAGATAGCTCTATTAAACCTATTGATGCTTCTAAAGTCAAGAAATCAGTCATTGGATCACTGGTTTCAGCGTACAACTGTGCTGATATTGAAGCTTTGGGTAATTCCAAACAATAATTATAATAGTATTTCTTAAAACATTGAATTAATAAATTACTCATCAAAACTAATAATGTCTTGCTTCTTTTAACAAAATGATTTAAACATGCACTTTTTTACTCGTAATACTTGAATAAAAGTAAATCATCTAAATTTGATTCGTTTCATAAAATGCCCAGGTTCCCATTATGAACAGTCTCTTGATAAAATCAAATTGTAATCCTTTTCATAATTTTTGTAGATGCCACTGCATAATATTATCAATGTATTATGCTAAAACCTTCATAAATGTATACATGATCCTTTCTTTTCTTTTTTCTTTTTGTCTATTTTATTAACTATTTCGATACTTTCTTTACTTTCTTGGAACGATCCTTCTTTTTTAAGCTATCCATATAAGCTCTAATAATTGTACTATAAGCATTCTGGAATCTATCAAAATCATCGGGTGCAATCTATATAATTAATTTATAATGAGTTCAATATATAAACAATTATTTTTAATAAATGCTTACAATAGTGCTAATTTTATGCTTTTTAAAAACTGCACGAACGAGACAAGGGTAATTAATATTGTCTTTTTCTGAATTTGCGATCACTGCACTACCGCCTTTTGGCATTTCTTTCTTAACTTTGGAGGCTTTGACAAGTCTTGTTGCGGTCACTACAAAGAAATATCCTCATTAGCAAATGAGCTACTATAAGATACATCGTAAATCACTTACTTCTTTTCATTGTAACAGAAACAGTGCCTGCTGTCTTTGACTTTTCATAAAACTGACCAAGTTCAACAGTAAACTAATATTCAAAGCGTGTAATCTGTTTAATTGCTATGTAATTAATATTTACAGGTAAACTTACGGCAAGAGGATCCAAGTCTTTCATATGTAATTTGTAGAGAGAAAAACGTTAACAAGAGAAAACTGAGACGTAAATATAAATTTTTCTTTTAGTTTCTCTCTCAATTGCCCTTTGCCACACAAGAAGAAGATGAAGGAAGAAAGACTTTTAAATCCCAGCTATAATTGGATGATCATGCTGGATACATATTTTGTCTTTATGAATTGGATCATATAGGAAATAAACAAACTTTTACATAAAACAAATAAATAATATAATGCACAATAGCATATTTAGTTCGTAAAAAATGAAGTTTGTTTGAAAAAATCATAAAAGTAAATCCGGAAGAATTCTTTAAAAAATAAAAGTAGTTTCTTTTATTATGATTATTGATAGCAATCAATATTTTTCACGATTAGCGCGCAAATATTGCTTTGGCCATTTAGCTTCGGCTTGCAATTCTTTGGGAGCACAATTCACCCTACCACTTTATTTCAATAATTCTCTAGCGATCAAGATTGTGTTGTAAAATTCCTTCAGCACCAGTAGCGATATCAACTTTTTTGATATACCCCGAGAAAGGAGCCTGATACAATGATACAATGAACCCGCTGAATATGGTTAAATATATAATTTTATTTATAATAATTTAATAAAAAATGATCAGTGGGCACGTAGTATCTTTAATATGCTTTATTTGCCCTGGCCAGATCAAAAAGTGATAACGGATAGAAGAAAACCCCAATTGGGATAATTAGGAAAATGTAAAAGTAAAGGGTAATGATTTTGAATATTACAATATTTCCAGACATTTCAGGAAAATATTTGGTCGATTTCTAATTGAGTTTTGGACGATTGTAGTTGTATAGTGAAATAGAGTACAAATGAAATTTAGACAAAGTGAGAATGCAAATTCATAGAAATTGTGAATAATATTCTGACGAATAAAGTGTTGTTTATTTTAAGCATTTATTTTTTATGAATTGGGCTCATGCTCAAAATAATCAAAATTGAAAAAGTACAGTGTAATATTATATAAAAAGTGCAATATATATTAAAAAAGATAAAAATATCGCAAGATACAGTAATACCTTGCAATTATTTTCGCTTTAACAAAATGCATAAATATTTCTTCCTAACTCTAAACAATTCTTTAAATACTCAATAAATATAGAGCATGGCTTGTGCTTTTAAACATTCATATGGAGTAACGCAATTTATCTTTTTTTTTTTTGCCAATTCTGCTTATCTTACAGGTCAAAATGGCTTAAATGTTTAAAACATTTTAGTATTGTATACTCTGCATCTCTGACTTGGATATTGATGCTTCTAAAAAAAAAAAAAAATGAGAAGTTTATTTACAATATCGCCATAACAAACACGGTTTCTATGGGAGTTTATATTATTACATGTAAATTCATTTAGATCAACTTCTTGGAAATAATACTTGAGACTAACTTAACCTTGTTCAAATCCCCTTCTCATCATCTTTAAATCTCGTTTTCATTTCATCTTAATTTTATCTCTTCATTTCACCCCAAATTTTACTTATTTTGTCTGAATTTAAAGTAATGTAATCAATGGCATATTTGTCACTTCCGGACCGAAAGTATTCAACAAGCGCTATACAATTTTTGCATTTACCGGACCCTTTGCTTGACAATCATTGACACCCAAGAAAGCTGGAAGTATAATAATCCTTCCTTTTGTGCTTTAAGATGGTATGTGGATTATACGGTTGATACGAAATTTATGAGAGAGAAAGTGATAAAGACATAAAATATTGGATGTGAAGCTGGATATAAACGAAAGATGGATTTGTTCTTGGACATTACGATGGATGCATTTTTTTTTTTTTTTTTTTTTTTTTGGATACTCAGACTTTGATATTTCAGTTTTGGACAAATTCAAACCACCACAATACAACAACATATAGCATATAGTTTGGATTTGGATAAATCGCTTTCTCTTTTGTAAACTTTAAACCAACTGCAATATTTATAGATTTTACAATTGAATACTCATGTAAATTACATTTTTCAGGCTGACGAGCAAACTACTCCTAGAAAGAGAACTTTCCGTAAGTTTACCTACCGTGGTATTGACCTTGAACAACTCTTGGACTTGTCTTCTGAACAGGTAAATTGGTATTCATTATATATTTTAGAGGAATTGAAATAATTAAACATGAAACATGTATAATAGTTCATGGAGCTCGTTCACTGTCGTGCTCGTAGAAGATTCCAACGTGGTCTTAAGCGTAAGCCTATGGGTCTCATCAAGAAGCTCCGTGCTGCCAAGAAGAACGCTCCCTCTGGTGAGAAGCCTGAGGTTGTCAAGACTCATCTCCGTAACATGATTATCGTCCCCGAGATGATCGGTTCCGTTATTGGTGTTTACAACGGTAAAGTTTTCAACCAAGTTGAAATCAAGCCTGAGATGACTGGTCACTACCTCGCTGAATTCTCCATCTCTTACAAGCCCGTTAAGCACGGTCGTCCCGGTATTGGTGCCACTCACTCTTCCAAGTTCGTTCCTCTTAAATAAATAAAGAGATTAACTTTCTTTGGTCTACAACATCTTGTTTCACTTTTTATTTATTCAATTTTTAGTAAATAAATTAAGGGGTGAAATAAAAGTTTACTATTAAACAATATAATTTATTTGTTGGGTGTCTGATATTGAAGTATAATATAAGAGCTGTCTTGATTAGCTTGGTCAATCCATTGTTTAATGGTATTATAGACATTATCTTGAGTATTCTTAATGGCATCTGAAATAGTGTCACTAACATAGAAATCCTATATATATATATGTATATATTTTTATCATTCAGTAAATGCAAACTTATATATAATGCTCAACTTACCCAATGATGAACAGATTCAGGCAATACAGCATACTTAGCATCTTCTTTCCAATCATATCGATTAGGGGCATCATCACTTTGAACACTAAGTGTTCTCCAAGGATCCCATTCACCATCAATCCAAAAGACACGATCTAAACTTGTATGCCAACCTTCATATTCTCTATTGATTTCTCTCCAAATTGGTCTTTTGAGAACATCATGCTCACCAAACATCAAGGGACATTGTCGTTGGAACCAAGCTGTATCTAATTTACGAGAAACAATAGTTGGTTTCCAAATAGGAGCACCTGTTTGCCAGTAAGCATATTCTGTGCAAACTTGCCAGAACCAGGCACGTGACTCATCAGTTTCATCTAAATACATTTTAGAACGAGGATCATGTGTATCCAAGCATTCATTGACAGTTTCATCTTTATCACAAGCCTTTTTGATTATATTTTTGATATAACCGCCATAGGCTTCAACATATTCATGAATAGATGTTGCACCATCAAAGATTGTGCAAAAGTCGTCTACAAAAGGATTTTTGGCTGGTGTCATTTCTTGCCATAATCCTAAAGGATAAGATAACACTATATAATAATATTAATTTAGGAATGTGTCCACAAATCAATCATTCCCCCCCCCGCCCCCTTACATTCAGCAAAATCATCATCATGCTCCAAATCTTCAGCACCAAATTTCTTTTTCAGGGCTGTTTTTTGTCCAATGGGACTAAATAATACATGATCAACATATAAAATAACAGAATGCAATGCTTGAATACAATGCTTTGGTCCATATTTACGAATAGGATCAAAATATTGATAGTAATTATAACTCATTTGCACAGGTGCAGAAGATGGAACTGCAGCAAATACTAAATGAGGATACTTTTGGCGCATCCAAGCAGCTAAATTACCACTATAACTACCGCCGTACACAATGTATTTTGTTTCAGGTGCTGGTGGTAATTCAGTATCAAGATTTGGAAGTTTTAAGTCTTTAATAAAAGACGCAATATCTTCCAATGCTTGCTTTGTATTCAAAGTAGCTAATGATTTAGCAGAAAAGGTCTTGATTTACACGATGAGTAATCCAAGATATTTTCATTTTCTAGTATCTCTTACCGGGGCAGGCATTGATTTACCATAAAATCTGTGTTCCATAACAATAATGATACCATCCAATTTTTTAGCAAGTTCAGCCATAGTAGAATTAACAACGTAGAATGAACGTCCATCAGCAGGCGTTTCACCCGCATTGTATACTATATATTTATATATTCCGAATTAGTATGCTTAATTACCAATGCAAAATTTATGCATAAAGCACCGAAAAAAGAAAAAAAAAAAAAACTTACAGATAACAGGACCACCTGGTTTATAAGCATCAGTGTTTGCCCAATATCTATGTTTGAATGTAGTTTGATTCAAAGAAAAGTGATCAATAGGTTGGTCAAAGTAAAAAGGGCCGTATTTTTCGGGTAGTTTGTCCTTATCAATCGACTGCTGGGAAAAATCAGCTTGTTTTGACAATATTTTACTATAAAGTACATAATTAAAATTACTTATAAAACGTGTGCAATTCATGTTTTTTTTTTTTTTTTTTTTTTTACTTTCTAATAAATGAGCCTGGCGTATAGAGAGCTGCTACTAGATTAAAAGTACCTAGCAACAAAGTAAAAGATATAAAATATCTCATTTTATTTATATTATTAAAGAGAAGAAAAAAGAAAAATGGTAGAAGCAACTACCAAATTGAACATTTATTACTAAAAGCGGTTATTTAAACAAATACGTTAAACAAACTTCCACTTGATGGGAACTGAACCATGGCTAAAATCTCCAATTTCTTCGTACGCAGCAGGGCTAAGATCAAGACCTCCAGATTTACAAGTTTTACAACTATCAACAACAGTTACTTGAACAGATTTGCCACTAGGTCCAATAACTTCAATATCCTTGCCACAATTAGGATTATTACGACCATCTTCACCCATTTGTTCAGTGTTTAAAGCTACTACAAACTCGGAATTCTTGTTTTGTTTGCCACAAGAACCAACACGAGTTTCTAAATCATAAAAAGTGCCTTCACCACGGCTGTAACCATCATCTGGAAAGGCTCCTGCAAGACGAATACCACCTGCAAATCCTGCGGCTACATTTTGCTTTGATTTAGTGGCATTATCTTGATTATTGTTGCTATTTTGGTTTTGATTGTTATTATTGTTATTATTATTATTGTTGTTGTTGTTGCTGTTTCGGTTTTCATAGCCGTAATTATTGTTATTGTCGCCATAGTTATTGTTATTACTATAGCCATAATCATTATTGCCGTTGGCTTGACCACCATAGTAATCATTTTGATTATCATTTCCTTGGCCATAGTATTGATCAGATTGGTCTTCTTGGTAATAATTGTTTTTTTGGTTACCTCCGGAGTAAGAGTCATATGAATCATAATAGTCATTTTGTTGACTCTGTTGTTGATTGTTAGAGCCTCCATAGTAGTTATTGTTACTACTCTTTCCACTGTTTCTGCTGTTGCCGTTGCTGCCCTTGTTTCCATAATAATTGTCATTGCCCTTGTAGTAACCTTTGTTTTGACCTTGCGATTGACTATTTTGTTGCTGTTGATCTTGACCATCATATTGTCCATAATCTTGTTGACCTTGATCTTGTTGTTGTTGTTGTCCTTGATCTTGCTGTTGGTCAGAGGTATCAGCTACCTTATTTGCCCATTTAATACTACCATCTTTATTATAAGAAAGCTTTTGAACTGGAGCAACTGAACGAGGCTCATGGCGACCACGATTATCACGATGGCCATAATTAGCACGATTAGGAGGCCCCCCACCACTGTTAGAATAAGATTCTCTTCCAGGATTGCCATGATACAAATCACGAGAAGGTGGAAAATTAGGAGGAGGAGGAAACGATTGACGGTAATGACCACGTCCCCCTCTTCCATTATCTATATGAAAAATATGTGTCAATTGGTTGAAATAGTATGTCAAGATCAATTTTCTTACCTTGAGGTTGGCTGTATTTATTAGCAATTTGGTTTTTATTAGTATCCAGTACTAAATCTGGATGATGATGGTAAAAGAGATCATTAGGAAATGTCGCAGTTGAGATACCTAAAAGCGCTAATGCACAGATCGAAGCTAAAATGCCTTTCATTTTTTTTTATGTAATTGCGAAAGAAGATAAAAACTGTAGGATAAAAATTAGGGTTGCAATAATAAGTCTTTTCATGTCTCAAGACATATCAAGGGTTATAAATGAAAAAAAAATGCTAGTTTCAGAGTTGTGTCAATGATACTTATTGATGTGCATCGCTTTTCAAGGGTCTCATTTGACATACTGAAATGCATGAAGCTTCGATCTGACACATATACAATAGAAACTACAGAACCTACGGTATATCATTTATACACTCCCTTCTAAAATATTTGTTATCTAATGCTAGATGGTGAACTTGTCATCAGTAGTCATTTCTGGATTAGTTTAGGAAAAGGTTCTATAACAATTCAAAAAGAAAAACAAAGTTGAAAATTGATCTAAAGCAGCCTTACTTTTAATCAATTTTTATTCAGCTCCTAATTAAACTTGTTTTTTATTAGAGTTTTTGGATGTCTATAGTAGCATCTTAAAAATAACTTGATATTTTTTATATTTTATTTATTACACAAAAACTTTATAAAGCATTAACTACTGAAAATTATTATTTGGGGAATACCATGCGGGATGTAAAATTGCATTACTCTTTGACAATGTGCGACCAAATGTATAATTTAGATAAATTACCTCTCAGTATTTCCATTTCAAATTTATCCTCAGTATGTCATGTAAAAAAATTAGCATTTCTTCAACAGTTGTATTCATATTCAATACAAATATAAGTCATTTGTTTTTAGGATTTAACGATTAATAAGTCGCAGAAAGTTATTAATAAATTTGAGGTGCTATAATACTAACATCAGTACTAGATTATTTTTATAATGTCGCTTCTTTGAGATACAAACATGGTAATTAAAGATATGGTGTGTATACGAGATTATCTATTAAACTTTTGGTTACTTTCCTGGTATAGATACAAATAAACTTATAAAATTAAGTGCTCATTTGTATAATCATAAAAAATATCGCTGATATGCAAAACCCATACTTTCTGGTCAATTTTCTGAGGCTCTTCATTTTCCCATTCCGTTGCTTGTAAACACATCACATCCAATTTAATAATGTTAGATAAAGACGTATTGACTTTGTTAAAATACAAAAATTTCTTTATTGTTATTAGGTCTATTTTTGCTTTTATTGCTTCAGTATCCCTATGTTCTCATTGTTATATTTCTATCTCTATTTTTAAGTATTTCATTCCTTTTATTGGTTGTCCATAGTACAGTTTAATCAAGTAAAGAATGCTATTTTATTTTTCAATGCAATAAAAGAATTTATATATTTTACAAACGTTTGGCCCTAAATTTTTTTATAAATTTGCAAAAACTGAAACCCCCTCCCCAAAAAAAAAAAAAAAATCGATTTGTGCATTAATTTCAAAAGCTTGCGTATTTCTCAACTATAATTTTGTTTGCAATTATTGCAATTGCGCACATTTTTTTATAAACAGTATTTTTATTTTGTGCGCATTTTGCTGCTAAAACTATGTATTGATTGCATTTCCCTCACGTTTTAAGGATAATAATTACATAATTTTTTTTACATAGGTGCCATATCCATGTGGTGTGGTAGCATACTTGGACCAGTACTACACTATGGCCTACTGGATATGTTTTTAAGAGCATTTATACTTGGTATACAAATTATGCAATACTGAATTCCATGCGTCTATCATCATGTACTATTGAATCATAGAAGCATTATTTCGTTATATTCACACACCATTTACACACCATTTACATTTGACCCACTTATCCAATTAGTATATAAATCCTCTCTATAAGCTCATAATAAAATGGTACTTTTTCATTTGAATAATTTTATACGTTTATCTTTCAATAAATTAATAAGGTCCGAGAAATGGGACATTTAAGACATATCCACTTGTTAGGTTAATCTGTATGAAGTAAGCTTAACTTAAATGAGCTGCGTTACTAATTTAAATGAAATGAACTGACATCTGACACTTCATGTCAGAAATATGTAATCAATCAAATACTGGTTTAACGGATAAATGTAATATAGAATTTGTATATAAATGGGACAAATTATGGATATTGAATAAAGATTGTCTTCAGGTTATGTGTTTAATTTAATTTAAACAAGTTTTATTTGCAGTAGAATTATATACTAAAAGCTTGATACTAATAAAATAACTCAATCTGCAAGTATCACTCACAGAATTCATGCCATTTGAAATATAAAAGTGCATCAACAATACAGTAAATAAATACTCAAATTGAACACAATAACAAAGATATCAATTTTAGTCAAATACTCCCATAGTTGCACTAAACCAATATAAATAATATTTCAAGCATATAAAAATTATCCCTTAAAATCAAGATTGTCTAAATAGATATAAGTATAGTGAATACTTCCCAAAAGGCCTATATTGTCACACTTGATATACAGCTCTTTTTTATGGTCGATATTCTGCACAATCTATTTCTTAAAATTTTATATCAATAACAATAACTCAAAACTAGAAGATTACTTCATTTAAGCCTGATGGTATAAAAGTTCTCTAAATCACTATAAATACCCTCATACTTTTTCAATTGTTTTAAATTTTTAAAAATCTTTTGTAATAAAACTTTAGCTAATTATAATTGCATTTCTACCACTTTTATTTTTATATATTTTCTTATTTTAGTAAACAACTTCGTTATTCACTGCACCATTTATTAAATTATACATTTTTTCTTGCATTGATCTATTAGAATTACAATATTTCAAATATAGAAGTTTTTTGACAGATCTAGGATTTTTCATTGTTCAATAACCGGTTCCTCCTTATCAGAAACTAACAATGAAATATAGCTTATAGCAGTATTATTACTGAAACATAACATACTACATTCATACACATTTATTAATTATTAACAATATTATAATTTCTATTGCCATTTCTAACTTCTAATTGATTCCTGTCCATTAGATCTTATCACATAATCCAATAATTATAAAAACCTCTTTTAAATGCACCTTAATATACGATACTTTTTATGTTTAATTTATTTTAAACAAGGCTTGATAAATCATACACTACTATTTATTCTAAATCATGTGCAGTTCAAGACTGTCTTGCAGGTTATACCAAAGAATTCCTTTTAAGAGTAAAGTTGTTACTATATATCAGGATCACATTGCGGGACTTGAATAATGAAGCCTCGTTCTACGTTCTATGCAGATTGTGCCTTAAAATACTGAAAAAATCGCTAAAAAAAGCCTCTTTTCAGTTAACAACCCTTGCAAATTTAAAGTAATCTCAAAAAGTAATACTTCAAAACAGATATATAAATGAGAAATATAAATCTTACGAAAACCCCACTTACGCTCCACTATAGTCTTCCGGATGGTCTCAGAGCAGCACATAAATGTGCTTAAATGAGAAGACCTTCAATAGGCCCATGAAGTCATCGATGCGCTCATATGAGAGCATCTCAGATATTGACTGAAAAGTCAATTAATGAAAAGTTAGAAAATAGTATTTTCAAATATAAAGTTCTTCTGCTTTATTAATTACAATCTTTTCTAGTGTGAATCATCATTATGTACATCAAATATTTCAAAATATATGCCTATTCAATGCTTCCAAATTTTGAAGCTTCAAATTTGATTTGGCCACAAGCACATCGATGCCCTTTGCTTCAAAAACGTAATTAAAAAAAGCAGAAATGGAAAATACAATTATAACTCTTCTAAGTTTATTAAAAGTAAAGCAAGGATTCATCAGTTCGATGGATCATTGTGGTATTTATATTAAATGTCTGATTCAAATTACTAATGCAGTAGTTTGATTTTATCTATGTTAAAGCTGATGGGAAAAGGGATCAACAATTACTAATTCAAGTTGTACAATCGTCTATAAATGTATATGGTATTTTAAATTGTAGTTAAGTTTCTATAATTCATGTTCCTGGTTCTCACACCAGATTTATGTTAATAATTACTATTAAAAAGAGAATTTATTTGTACTTTACTTAAATTTGATGTTTAAAAGTTTCACTATACACTACTATTTTCTCAGTGAATACACCTGCAAATCGAACCAGAAATTGAATACAGAAAAGTTATTCATATTATCATGTACAGTATAATGTATAATACATTACTACGACGGCCAGGTGTTGCTTTTTATTGGGATAATATATAACATATAAATGCTTATATTGGTAGTGTAAAATTTCTGAACAGATATATGGTTAAATTTCTCTCAACCTGCCCACATTTTGTATTAAAATTTTAAGAATAATGGTTTAGCAAAAGGTAAACGTATAAACTTATTTAAATGAAAAAGTACCGTTTTATTATAAGCTTATAGTGGGGGTTTATAATATACTAATTTGATAAGTGAATTAAATGTGAATGATAATATAATTAGAATGAAAATGTGGATTATTGGGTAAATATTAATAGAATCATGCTTCTATAGTCCCATAGTAGCATGATGATAAACGTATGGAATGCAGCAGTGTATAATGTGCATGTCAAACATCATGGTTTGACAAAAAATGCTCTAAACTGGTAATAATTTGGTAATTCCTAATTCTGATAGGTCAAGTAATACAGAAAATATACAGTAGTATGTTGTATTCCACCAAGTATCATACCTTATCGCCTTCTATAACCAATCAATAGATTATACAATCCATTGATTACTATTTAGAATATGAAAGAACAAGTTTAGAATCGGATATAAGAAACACCTAGTTTATTATTTCTCAATTAATTAACCGAAAGGCTCGGACCACTCAAATTATGACACCCATACTCTTTAACCTCAGCGGTTAATCATTCAAGTAGCTGTCAAGATACAGTCATGGTCACAAATGTTTCGTCCAAAAATTGTAAAAAAAAAATATGCATAATGAACATCTACTTCCCAAGTTCAATTGCTTACAATCAGCTTAAACTAATGTCATAGTATTTTTGTATGTG
>JAEPRC010000264.1:0-52931 GCA_016758945.1 Mucor plumbeus
CTATTACGAGGGTTTTACTATCTAAGAATATGATGTAGATCAATACAGATGCATTGATCTACTATAACACCAATTATAGACTGAGACCTTGGATGTGAGACCTATGATGTATCTTGACATAACAAAGCAAGCCCAAAAAGGTAACTCTCTCGCTAGCTTATGCTCATACTGTTTGATTGCGATCACTAGAGAGCATACAGGAGGCTATAATATTAGTGCGTAATGTTAGGATACTTTTTACAATGTTATCCTAAAGAATGTACCAAAAATTTCTTAAAAAAGTAGATTTTTTACTGCATATTGAACTCGAATTACAGGACACTATGGGAAAAAACACGAAAATATATAGCAATTTTAAAATTTGCAGTTATTTGTTTCTTTACGTAAGTTTATTATAAAGTTATATCTCTTCAATAATATGTTTATGTAAAACAGTTTCTGCAGCGTATGTCATAATATTTTTCTCAGAAAAGTTGTAGTATATACCTCATATTACAACTTTTTTCCTGTGATGGGACCTAAGTTATTAAACTCCGATTTATGCAGACTGTATCTTAAAATACCGAAAAAATTGCTACAAAATTTACTTTTCAGTTGATAACTCTTGCGATTTTAAAATAATATCGAAGAGTAATATTTTAAAAAAGATATATAAAGGAGAAAAATAAATCTAGCAAAAATCCCAATTAAGTTCATACAGTATTTATAAAGCTATTTCCATTTAAAGCGTATAAAAACGCAACTTCAATGGACTGTAACTCGAGATAGTAGCCGCTTAAGCACACAATTTATAAGCCAAAAATAATTTTCTCATTTAGTTTTATTATATTTTACCATAAAATTCATTTTGAAAAATTATGAATTTCTCCTTGTATACCCTCGTCCAAAATTTGACTTTTTCGAGAAAAGCTAATAACTCTATGAAAAATAGAGCTAGAGTGACAAATAATACCTCAAATAATAGGTATTTGGTTTTTTTATTTGTATGTAACACTAACTTTAAAATTTTATTATAAAAGTATTTTTAGAATCACTAAAAACTAATTTTTATGTTTTTGCTTTTTTTGCAATTTTTTTGGTGATAAAAGTTTCCAATAAATATATCATCAAATATAAAATTAAATTTCATGTTGAAGTTGCTTAATAGAGCTGGCCAGGTTACTATACACTCTCGATGCCAATTTTGCATTTTAAAAATTTAGGATTGTTTTTATCAATTTTTTCATCAAAAAAAAAAGTTCTAATTTAAATTACCGCCACACCTGAAATGTATGAAAATTCAGAGAAAATTCGTCAAAATTATTATTTTTTTGCAATGGCAATGGTATGTAGGGGATGTTTAAATCAGAAAATATAGTAGTTACGAATAGAACAACTCATTGTAAATTGAAACAATATATTAAAATAGTTTTCAATTCAAATACTTTGATTGAATTAACAAAAGCTTCTTGTACATTTATGAAGATCAGAATAATAAAAAATCACATTTTTGTATAATAATATAATTACAAATTTCCTATGCGTTATTTTTCTGTCAAATTTTTTTTTTATAATAAATAGGAAAAGCTTATTACAATTACAATGCTGGTGATGCGTTAACGGCTACTTTGTTAACTCTTTTTGATTAGCGAATTCTCACATTGTAAATTTCAGCTGTATTTAATGTTAAAATTTATTCTAGTAGTTTATATAATTTACCAAACTAAATCAAAATTTTGAATACTCTTTTAACATGTTTTATTTTATTTTATTCTTATTTGAAATCGTAAGACAACATATATTAGCTTCATTCTTCTTAAAGTTTTAATAGAAAAATATGGACAGATAGAGAAATACTTAACCATATATCTACTAAGAAATTCTACACTGGCAATATAAGTATGCACGTGCTTTTTATTCTCCCAATATTTGATACGTGGCCGTTCCTTTTACTCATAACCAAAACTGTAGTTACCATGTTTATTACAGTTTTCATTTTCAAAATTGATAAAAATATCAGTGACAAGAACGATTCTTGAATAAAAATATCGACAAATAATATGATATTTAACAATATTGTAGCAGATTATTTGCTAGTATCATTTGGAGAATGATTTTAAAATATCAAAACTTAACTTATTTTGGATTGCCATCCCAGATTTCATTGTGCATAGTAAAATGTTCACATTTAATCTCTGATGAAAGGTTTCTTACATTCTGCTTTATTATATTTACATGAACATTAAAAATTACAATTGCGAATAGAACCGAGATAGCTTATTAGCTTTCTAATTACCACCAAATAAACTATAAATCACTTTCAAATACCATCATCTTTGGCATTGCTCCGAGAACATGAAGCAAATTTAGTTGTGATTCAGATACGTTTTGGGTTCGATTTTATTTGAAAGCTTAGAAATACACATAAATCAAAAACGGTTTGTATATAGCTTATTAATCGACAGGCTGCTTCGTAAAACAAAGAGTACTTTGGATTTTGTGAACGTAGATAAACTCTTTCTATGTTTGCAAAGTGTGTGTTCGCAGCCAGTGTCTACCATTATTTATATCTTGGCAATGTCTAAATGAACTAATTCAAACCAACTCTATAAACAAAATTTTGATATGCCTTATATACTACCTTTCATAAGCCTATCATAGTTGTGAACTGATCTATTTATTGACATAGATAGAAAAAACAACCTTAAGCACAGCTAATTTTACGAACTCAAACTGCAGGTCAAACCCCGTATTCAAATTGAGTGGATTAACTTGCATACATCTTTGATTTGCTATGCCCAAAGGAACATGTCACCTAGATTGTAAATTGATCAAATCGTCTTCTTCTTTAGCATATTAATTGCATACTTAATTTTATCGGCTTAAAAATATAAAATGAAATACATTTTATTCATCACTGCGTAAATCATGATATCATCTGGCATGATTTAGGATGGAAAAGTTCATTGCGCTTATTGGATGAATGATATCGAAAAAAAAAAAAAAAAAAAAAAACTTATATATCTCGCAGTTGATAATTTTTTAATCTATTTTCTTTACCCTTTTGCTTATAATTAAACATGTCGCGCCATAGAGCAGTTCGAAATTTGGACATTGATGGTAAATTCCCGGTTAAAATCAAGCTTATAATTGCATTTATTAACATTTTGATATAGATATTCTTGATGAGGATGAATATGAAAGCGAGTACGATGAAAATCAAAGTAATTTTTGCCATGGGACGAAAAAAAAAACAGACAGTATAACATACTAAAAATTTGTTTTATAGTCGACGAAACAGAAATATCGAATGAAGATTTAGATAAATTAGACGATGGATTAGCTTATGTTTATAGTATTATTGGTGAAGATACCATCTTGACTGCAAAGGAAATCAAGGAAGCTTTGTGGTATTATTATTTTGATAGAGAAGAGACAATAGATTGGGCACTTGGTATGTTTTAAATGTTGAATAAAGTTTCAATAGCTTAATTATTAAGTAAAATAAAATAGAAAAAATTGCCAAAGAAAAAGCATTAGAGGAAAAGAAAAAAGCTAAAGAAGAAGCCAAGAAAGGTAAGATTCATCAACTAAACATTTCAAAAAAAAAAAAAGACAGGCAGAGAGAGAGAGAGAGAGAGCAACATGAAATAAAATTACACAAAAAAGGATTTTTTCCTTTTTTTTCTTTTCTGTTTCAGTTATTTTAACACTAAAAGGTAAATACATAATTTGTTTTCGATATGTTGTTATCGTACGAAATTAAACAATTTTCTTTAGATTATGAGCGATAATAACAGTAATAAAAAGGCAATGCCTTCACTTTCCAGTTTATCCAGCGCGCGTCAATCAACAGCACAATCAACAAACAGTTTGGCTCAACTACGACAGAAAATGCAGAAACCAGCTACTTCTTCACTTGCATCAATTGCTTCTTCATCTTCTGAAGGAAAGAAACCATTGTCTTCTTTACAAACATTAGCACAAAGATCAAATACCAACACCAAAAGTGCTCCTTCTCTAGCCTCTCTTGCAGTTAAATCTTCATCAGCTGTAGAAAAGCCATCGAATAGCCTTGCTCATTTAGCTTCCCGGCAATCAGCACCCAAAACCACCACTAGTAATACAGGAGGTTCATTAGCTGGCCTTGTGTCGAAACAATCACAACCAAAGCCTACGTCTATCAAATCATTATCTCCCCTCCCTTCTCTTCCTCTTCCTCCTTCTTTTCCAGCAAAATCTGTTCCTATTGTAGATACACCCAACCCAACTTTGGAGGAATTATCATCTTCATCAGATGAGGAAGAAGAATCAATCTATGAAAATCCATTGTGTGCAAAACCTTCTGCAGCTGCACAATTCTTATTCAAACCTCAACAATCATTGCAATTTGATGCACAAACTGTATTTCAACAAGCTCTCAAAAAATCCAATGCAATTCATGTATTTGAATTTGATCAACCTAGTCCTGATGATGTTGTAATTGCTGCTCAAAACCAACGTAGTGGAAAGAAATTATAATTTCTTTTTCTCTTTCTCTCTCCCTCTCTCTTTTTTTCTCTCTTTTTTTCATTATAAATTCAATAAAACTAACATAAAAAAAACATTAAATTCAATAGCTGCTGCAGAAAAGAAAGCCAATGCAACTGCCGCTGCCGCTGCCGCCGCCAAAGCTAAAGCCGCCAAAGCATCAAAAGAAGAAACTGTAGAATTTTTATCCGACGAAGAGGATATTAGTCAAGAAATGGATGCCATGGGCCTCGGTAACAAGACGACTACTAAACCTGCAGCCGAGCCATTTGTAAAACTTTCTGCTTCTAAACGGGTCAATGTAGCCGAGGAATATCAAAAGAGATCTGGCGAGAAGCCCAAATTGAATTTAGTTGTTATTGGGCATGTAGATGCAGGTAAATCTACATTGATGGGCCATTTCTTGTACGATTTAGGACAAGTAAACGAACGTACAATGCGTAAATTTGAACGAGAATCACAAAAAATTGGAAAAGGATCATTTGCTTATGCTTGGGTGCTTGATGAAACAGGTGAAGAAAGAGATCGTGGTATTACCATGGATATTGCTACCAATCATTTCGAAACTCAACATCGTCAATTTACATTATTGGATGCACCTGGCCATCGTGATTTTATTCCCAATATGATTTCAGGTACTGCACAAGCAGATGCTGCTATTTTGGTGGTAGATGCTTCTACAAATGCTTTTGAAGCTGGTTTTGATGCTGGGGGACAGACAAAGGAACATGCTGTTTTGGCTAGAAGTTTGGGTGTACAGCAATTGATTGTTGCTATCAATAAATTGGATATGGCTGATTGGTCTCAAGATCGTTTCAAGGAAATTGAAGCTAAATTGGGCGCTTATTTGTTCCAAGTTGGATTTAGAAAATCAAATGTGGTGTTTGTGCCTGTATCTGGTTTGACTGGCGAGAATTTGATCAAAAAAAGCGAAATTGCTCAATTGACATCTTGGTATGATGGACCTTCGTTGATGGAACAAATTGATAAATTCGATGCCCCTACTCGTTTATTAGATAAAGCTTTGAGAATGCGTGTAACTGATTTCTTTAAGGGTGGTATTGGAAGTAGTGGCGGCGTTTCTGTTGCTGGTAATATAGAATCTGGTACTCTTCAAGTTGGCGAACAAATTATGATTGTACCCGGAAATGAAGTTGGTTTTGTTAAAAGTAAGTACATATTTGGAATATCATGCAAGGAAATGTGTATATTTATTATTATTTTTTTGTAAAATAGCTATGCAAGTGAATGAAGAACCAGCTACTTGGGCTGCTGCAGGTGATTCTGTATTGATGACATTGGTCAATTTAGATATTATGAACTTAAGGTAAAAAACATATTTATTCTAACAAAAATCCATTATTAACATTTCAAATAGCACTGGGTGTGTACTATGTACAGGTGCAAAACCCGTTCCAGTAACAACAACATTTGAAGCACAAATTGTTGTTTTTGACATTCGTATCCCTATTACACCGGGTTATCCTGTTGTTCTTCATCATGGTAGCTTGGATGAGCCAGCATCCATTATTAAGCTCATAGAAATTATAGACAAATCAACCGGAGAAGTGACAAAAAGAAACCCCAGATGCTTGACAAAGGGAACGACAGCAAAAATCCAAATCAAATTAGCTCAACGTCCTATTCCATTAGAAACTTTCAAAGATAATAAGCAAATGGGCCGTATCATGTTGCGTAAAGATGGTGAAACTGTAGCTGCTGGTGTAGTAAATGAGATTTTAACGTTTGGATCCTAATTGTAAAAAAAGAAAAAAAAATTAGAATTAAAAAGAAATATTTCTCCTCGGCACATATATAGTAGTGCTTATGCATATTAAAGTATTTTTCGACCTTTTATAGACGTAATTTATTATGATATATAATTATGTAAAATGCCAATTATATTCTACTATTTTTTTGTGGTATTTTTCATTTTCTGTTATCCAGTTGTAAATATAGAAGTTTTGATACATTAAATGCCAATAAAATTATTTGAGGTTTTTTGAGCATTAGCCGCCATCATCATAAATAATGATCTACGAAAAAAGAAATATATTTTTTTTTTTGAATTAAATTTAGAGCATTTGAATTTCATGTAAGTTACATTCTCTTATGTGCTAAAACGTACTTTACAAGAGTTCATTACATAGCAATATTATATTTGTGCCATGGCGTTTTGGGCATTACTTTATCAGAAACGGATCATCCTTTTGTATGACCCCCATGAGGTAATGCCTTGATCATTACACATTGTACATCACTTGTGTCACATTGTACACTCTATGTATCTGAACGGCCAAATTACAGCGGTTTTAAAGTGTATGAATACATTGTAAATTTGTATAATTAATGTATGTAATTGAATGATCGGACTCAAATTGTATATTTTACATTTAATTGAGTTTACCAGTAAATTACAATATTTAGAAAAGGTTTCAAATTAATATATATTAAAGATAAACTACGGCGTAAATGTATGCCATGAACGCATGTCATGTGACGGAACACCCGACAATCCGCTTAGGAAGCGACGGCGTATGTTTGTGTTTTTTCTCATCTTTTGCTCTTGTTTCCAACCTTTATTCTTTTTCACAATTATCCAATCTTTAAAATAAACAACAATTTAAAAATCAATATGGGAAACATTGATAGTTTACCTGAAATTGGCATGAAGGAAGAAGAAGAAGGTCTTTTAAAATCTTGTTGAACTCAGCCAAAAGGCATTAAATGTTTATATGTAGATGTTCATTTAGCACATTTCAAAGTATTGAAAACTATTGGCCAAGGAGCCTTTGGTAAGGTAAATTGTATTTTGATTTGATTTGATTTTTTTTTTTTAAATAATTAAACAATTATTAGGTTTATAAAGTCAAACATAGAAAGCAAAAAGAGCTTTACGCGTTAAAAGTGATTATCAAAGAGAAATGCATTAAAATGAATGCTGTATACAACATAATTCGAGAAAGAACAATTCTTGAATGTTTAGATCATCCACTTGTTTGCAATATGCGGTTTGCTTTTCAAGATACTAGTTCAATGTTTATGGCTATGGATTTGATGTTGGTAGTTTAGTTGATTTATAAATTTAAATCAGATCAAGTCTAATTTTTTTTTTTCAATACGTAGGTCTGGGGGTGATTTAAGATCTCATATTGAAAATCAAAATATACAACATGATGAGAAAACAATTAAATTTTGGATAGCAGAATTGATTTGTGCTGTCAAATATTTACATTCACAAGGGATAGTACACAGGTATATTATTAGATTTAATGAAAGGGGTTTATATTAATTTGTACTATGTAAAATTAGAGATATTAAACCTGATAATATCCTTTTGGACCAGAGTGGACATGTTCATTTAAGCGATTTTAATATTGCCTGTAATATACCTGAAAAACATGAAAAACCGTTAACCTCATTATCTGGCACAGCTGTGTATTTTGGTAGGCATAAATATATAAATTATAGATGTTTTTTTTTCTCTTATATTCATGCATTTATATAGCACCAGAATACTTTAAATGTACTGGTTACAATGAAGATGTAGATTGGTGGAGTCTGGGCATCACATTTTACGAATGTGTTTATGGAACTGTAAGAAAATATTTTATAGCCACGATTTTCAGCCAACATCTAATCTTTCATAAACAACAACAGAGACCCTGGTTACACTGTACAAATATTGATGAATTAAGCAAACAAATTCTGCATAGAAGAATTTCGTTTCCTTTCAAACAATCTATTTCAATTGAATGTGTATCAGCCATAAAATGTGTAAGAAAAAAACAGGATAATTTCTCTTTTTTAATACACTTTTTATACATTTACTGTTTTAATAACATTCATGCAATAACATAGTTTTTAGAAAAAGACCCCAAAAAGCGATTAGGTCATGGTATCATATCAGGTTGGAATAAAATAGCTTCTCATCAATTCTTTCGTTCTGTTGATTGGTACAATATTGATAACAAACAATGCCAACCTGTATATATGCCTCAAATTCATTCATCTACAATAACAACAAAAACAACAGATGACTTGTCGTCGTCGTCGTCTCTTTCTCAACAAACATCACATAAAACTAATTGTTCCATGTTAATCGTCCCAAAAGACATTTCACCACACAATCAACCTCAAGATGAAGGTGTAATGGGCTGGCTTTATAAAAAAAGATCTAGTCGCACATTACAAAAGCAAAATAGATTTAGCCAAGATTTAAAAATAATTCAAGACAAGTTCAAATTATTTGATTATACCATTTTCGATCAGTATCAAGGCTTTCTAGACGAACGATTGATGACTGTAGGTCCTCCCCCTGATTGGGTTAAGCCTGCTTTTCCTGATGCAGATAATGGAAGTATTTTACCAATTCGAAAAATCTATTTGGAGACACCTTCTGTATTTGATGTGTTTGGAGATCATCACTATATGATGGAACAGCAATGTAAATGAAAATAACAACATCCCACCCTTTACCCCTCCCCCCCCCCCTCCCATTTTGTACTATATTCTCAAATAAATAAACAAAAAAGCAATTGATTGGTTTTAGTAAGTATGGTCGTACCAGTAAATTTCGGAACCTAGAAAATATGTATAAGTTATTATTCAAGTCGCTAAAAAAATCATTGAATAAATATTTTTTTTAGAAATAAAAAATATGACTATAATTTAGACATGTTACAAAGTATGGTCCATGTATTTGATCTACTTTATTTATAATAGAATTTTGAGTTTAAACTCTTGAAACATGAGTAATGCATATCTCTTCCAGTATTTCAACTGCGCTAATTTCGTTCGCTGCTGCTCCTCCTCTTCTGAAACTAAATTGAGTAAAGGTTTAAATAAATTGTATTACTCTATTTTATATTATTCTCGATCATTGAACCTTTACTATGCCAATGAACCCAATAATGATGCTACATCAATATCTGTTTTTTATATGCGTCATATTACTATCAAAGCTTCAAATCTAGATCCTACTTATGAATAGTTGTTCAAATGACCAAGTGATCCAATAACTCCTCGAAAGTTTGACAGAAAACGACAATCCTTCGGTGTATCAAACCCAAACCTTGTTTTCATAAAAGCGTGCGCCCAGTTCATAAGAGACGACAAACAAACACAAAAGAATCAAATGGTTTCCCTCTGTAGTTTTCCATAGACAATGATATATCCTAATATGAGTTAGTCTTTAGTCTTTATTGTATACTGATGGCAGTAGTACATAAACATATACAAATAGATGAGGGTACACTAAACAAAAACCTTTTACTTATGTTACACGACGCAAATTTAAGGTACCAACGTACGAAAATTTTAAATCACCATGACAACAACTTTGTATATATAATGCAGATCAAGCAAACATTTACTTAAAAAAAACTCCCCATTATTATATATTGCTTGATCTTTGAAAACTTTGTTATCAGTCAGCATTAAAAGCCAATTTGATAAGGAAAAATCACAATGAAATGGCTTGCTAAACCGTAAACCACAATTCAAATACATTAAAAAAAAAGAATGATCGAGATTAATAAATCATGAAACAGTAAATCATGTTATGGTATGTTATACTTTTTAGATAAACAAACATTTTTTCAATAACATTCTTTTTTTTTTAAAAAAAAAATCAATTCACAATGAATTGAATGTATATATTGAATGTAATGGTATAAAGAACCAAAAGGCTGACTTGAAATTAACAAATTAAAGTGACTTTTTATAAACATGCTGCTCCCTAACACAAGCGAAAAAGAAACAGAACAACGCACATATATTGCCCCTATTTTTTGCTTTTCTTTTTTCTTTTTTCCCTTGTTCTTGTTCAGTTGGTTACTAACTAAATAATTTAAAAAAGAAAGGTAAGATAGAGAAATAGAGAGATAGATAACGAGAAAGAATCAGAAAGACTTAAAAAAAAAAAACGTGATACTTAGATGTCTGATACCAAAGCTGTTGTTAAGAGTGTGGATATGAGTGAGGAGATGCAACAAGAAGCTATTGAATGTTCAACACAAGCTTTGGAAAAATACAATATTGAAAAGGATATTGCAGCACATATTAAGCGTGAATTTGATCGTAAATATGGTAAGAAAATCATTTAATCTGATGAAATTGCAGGGAAACAAGAGAAATTAAATAATGGAAATGAATAGGACCTACCTGGCACTGTGTTGTTGGACGTAATTTTGGTAGTTTCGTAACTCATGGTTGGTTGAATTAATATATAACAAAAAAAAACGTGTTTTTTCTAATGAAAATCCTTTATAGAATCCAAGCATTTCATTTACTTTTATCATGGTCAAATCGCTATTCTTTTGTTCAAATCTGCTTAAATGTTTATCCCTAGTTCTTTTTTTGTTAAATAAAAATATTGGCTCTTTTTTAATTATAAATTCAAAGCTAAGCTTTTTGTTGTTATTTTTACACATATTGTCACACCAAAAGATGAAATAATGAATTCTAATGATGATGAAACAAACCAAATTGAGGGTATTAGAATTGCAGGATTTTTCTGTGTTTTTTTTTTTTTTTTTTTTTGTTATCAACAAAAAAAGCAACTACCAGTTGTCAAATTTTGTATAAATTTGCGCATTTTTTTTTATTTTTTTTACAGTTCTTTTTCTTTTTCTTCTTTATATACTTTAATTATATTAATTTCAAACATACAATGCTTAATTTAATTATAGCCGCCGTACAGGTAAAAAGATCAATTAATGACATATTGCCATGACTACTGAAAATTTTCATGGCAACCAAAAATCACCATAGCAACCATCTAATATTTCATTATTAGGCAATTTTACAAGTAATGGTGGTTGTATTTTTTGGTAGTGTATTGGCAAAGTATGGTTATTTCAATATGGATAAACAAAGAGTATGTATTTTTGATAATTGACAGTATATCGTAATCATGACATTTACAAAAAAAATTTTTTTTTTATTTATTTTAGTGGCTATCCAAATTAAATTTAGTCTTCTTTACACCATGTCTCTTATTCTCAAATATTGCTTCTGTCATTTCATTTCAGAAATTGTTAGCTTTCTGGCCAATTCCATGCTTCTATCTTACTTACTCTCTCTTGAACTACACGAGTAGTCAACTCATTACTCGATTGGTCGGGCTAAGTCCTGCTTATCGTAGATTTGTCTTGGCCTGTGTCATGTTCTCGAATTCCAATTCATTACCAATCGCAATTATATCTAGTTTGGCCGTATCTGAGGCAGCACATATTTTATATTGGGGTACCGATGATACACCTGAAGCAGCTGCTGCAAGAGGAATTTCGTATACTCTTTTCTTTGCCATCTTTGGTAATTTGATTCGATGGTCTTATGGATATCAATTACTTCAAAAGCGAGAGGAAGATGATTTAATTGAAGATAATCGTACAATGAACGAAGAAGATCCAGTTGAACCAATGCAGGCATCTACATACCATTCGTTTGACAATAATTCTAGCAGTGCTAGCTCTACATCTGATGAATATTTAACTGCTCCTCGTGAAGGTATGCCACCTAGACAGTTAAGTGCAGTGACAATTAAAGTTATAGACGAAAATAGCAGTTTATTACCTCAAACAAACACTAAAAACAACAAACAAATGGATAAAGTTCCAGAACCTTTGTTAAAGAGAATTGCTAAACGTATCGACGGTTTCATGTCTCCTCCCCTTTATGCTGCCTTTTTTGCTCTTTTGGTAGGATTATCACCTTTAAAACCAATCTTGTACGACAAACAATCTTTTTTGTACCCTTCATTTACAAAAGCCGTAGAAGGCTGTGGTAAAGCTGCTGTTCCACTCATCTTGACTTGTCTGGGTGCTCAATTGGTTTCTATTCAAGAAGCTCAACATCCAGCTTCTCCTCAAATGAAAAAACCAGTTGCACTTGCAATTGCTATTCGTATGGTTCTTATGCCATTTTTAGTTGTACCCATCGTTGTATTATTTGTATTATATGGTGCTCAATTCTCCACTTTGGCTAGTGATCCTGTGTTTATTACAATGATGATTGTATTGGGATGTACTCCAACTGCTATTAATCTTGTACAAATTACTCAAGTCAATAATATCTTTGAAGAAGAAATGCTTCGTATGCTTTTCTGGAGTTACGGTGTTGTTTGTGTTCCTGTTTGTACTTTTGTCGTCTTTTTAGCTTTAAATGTAGTCGATAGAATGTTATAAATCCGGACATAATACGCTTTCCCTTTTTATTTTTTACACTAGTAGATTTAAATATAATAAATAATACCCAGTTCTTTTATAAAACTTATAAACTTGAAACGTCGTTTTTCCAAAGAAATATGCGTTTGGATATTAGAGTGTCTAGATCTAACTAGTTTTTTGCTATAGAGTTTTTGTATTATATGCAAATGTATATACATTGGCACATGATACATAAATTGCCGCTTGTACCTTGTAACGCTTTTTGGTATGCTGCGATCTTCAGATATAGAACTATTGGATTCCCAATAAACTTAATACGAGCTTACCCAAAACGAGCACTTTTAGGGCATGTGATATACATTATATGGATGCGGATTTTCTTTTTCTGGGAAGATACATTTATTATTTTATGCATATTTCGTCCTAATTTTTATGTCATTTTGTACGCAATTATATATCATTTTGTTCAATTCATGTTTCTTTCGATGGATTTTACTCTACGTATTCGTCATGAAATATTGCTCTTTTTTTTTTTATGACTTCATAGGGAAGTTTATCACTACTTTGAAGTCATATTATTTAATTTACATAAACCAAAAACATAGGAATTGCGCATAGATTTATATGTATCAAATGGGCAACACTAAATTCCCGCACCTAATTTGTATATGACGCTTATTTCTTTGGTAGACTCGTACTTATACCTTGATTATTATGATGCGTTTTCATGTTCCGTTTAAACGTGCTAACACATTTATATCATCCACTAAATGATTCCCCCAAGACTTGCAAAATTATGCTTACAAACTCTTATTCCAATAAAAGACGTTGCCAAGAAAAAGAGATGGTATTTTAGATTTCAATGAATACAAAATCCTGCTATAGTGGCCAAGAATAATTGTCTACGTTGGCTATTGTAAAATCTAAGATAGTATTATAGAGCTTTTTGAAGCAAATGTCTTGTGTCATATTTAGTATATTCTTCAAAATAAACTCATGGTAAGCATCGAATATCGAACAGACAATCTTTTACAAAGAACTAAATCATAAATATTGACAATGAGTCCTGATTATGTAGCCTAAATTGCCAAGAAATTTTACTATCAAATGGTCTGCCAAAGATATCCTGTATGGCCCAAAAATATTCAACTATCCAAAGGTGAACAGTCAAGAATTAAAGAGGTCTGCACGTCATTGTCTACTCATATAGGGGTTCAGGTCGTTCTTAAATCATCATCTGCTTCTCTTGGGAAATTTGTTTGTTCTCTTGACTATATACTTTCCGAGTATGAAAGAGAGCACTTGGCTCATAACCCTTACGATATTAGACGTCTTCCATTATCAAGAATATTTGCTATTTCGCCATTACCTTTTTTTCATTGGAAATTTGTTAAATTAGTGTCATTTCCTTGAGTTGTTTTTGCTAAAGAAAAGTTACCCAAAAGCTATAATGCTCAATTGGATTTATTTTATAAATATTTTGATTTTAAAGGCGTAGGATTCAAAAGATAAACAATACACTGCAAATTATACCCTATTATAATATTAATTAATATGCCCATTAATATTGTAACATTAATGATTTGCACCCCAATGGATTAAATGACGCTTTCTTTGCCAATATAATCAAATAAAATAAGTTTATTACAGTCGATTTTTTTTTTCAAAAAGAGAAGAGCTACGGCTCTCCAAAAATAAAATAAAAAGACATTGAGAAGATTTTAAATATGAAGGCCAAAAGAATTTATCAGCCTGTATTTATTGATCCTAGACGAAAGGCGGTATATACAGCAGCAATTAGCTTGGACACAAAGGATTATCATATTAGACAATGCTCCACTAAATAATATTAAAATCTCACTGGTTCAACTAAATATTCATCAAGATTAGAAAGATCAAAGGATGCTAAAAGTCTAGCTAACATAAAGACAAGCATTTCCACACAAAAGACTTGCAGTTCAATTTCGTATGATAGATTTATCCAATATATCATTATCCATAAAGATAAATTATTCGCTTTCTATGGTAAAGATACTTCAAAAATTTGCTTTTCTTTTATATTAAGGTAGAAAGAGAGCTCCTGAAATCATAATTAATATGTTATTGAATAGAGACAAGAAGTACAATACGAATAAAAGAAACAAGACGAAGCAAAAGAAGTGGAGAAAAATGAAGAAGGCTGTCAAAAAGTGCAACGAGCGTTTAGACAGAAAAACGAGAGCAAAAAAGAAGAATAACAACAATAATGATGTTTTCTGGTGCTGTTGGAGCCCATGATGTTACAAAGTAAGAATGCTTGAAGCAAAGTAAATGCTGTATAGTCTTCTAATAACATAAAATACATAGATCTAATAAATGGAAACCTTCGAAGTTTGCATATAACAAATCTAAAGTGCCATTGATTGTTTTCGTTACAGGTATACAGTAGTAGGAAAAGATTTAGTAAAACTTAAGAGACCTGGGATATCGTGTTACCAGAGTGTTCTATAGAGCCCTGAAAAAAGACGTGAAAAAGAAGGTGAACTATTAGCCGTGCCAATTGACAAGTTCAAGACGTCCAGAATTTGTAACATTTGCAAAACTGATACTTTGCACAAAACTTTTCATACTTGTGTTTTTGGTTTTCTCGTCTGTAAAACACGTAAAACACTGTGGTAGCGAGATGTAAACGCATCCAAAAATATGATGTTTATTCTATCTTCCATCTGGAATCAAGATGGTCGTCCTACTGCTTTCAAGAGAATTTATATTCACTTTAATATATATTTCATATCGTAATAATATACATAGTTTGGCTTTCTGCCATCGGAAAGACTTTAGATTATTATAGATAAACTCATTTGGATTAACCCTTTGAAATAATACTTCAGGCTAATTTAATTTTTTCAATTTCCCTTTTTATTATTTCAAAATCTCATTCCCATTTCATCTCAATTTCTATTGTATCTAAATTGTATTCTCATTACATCCAAACTTTGTCCTCACTACATCCCGATTTTATTCTCATTTCTTTCCACACCGTCATTTTGATTGAAAAATCCAAAAAATGTTAATTTGGAAAAATTCCGCATATTACTTCAAGAAATATTATGTAAAATTATAGAATTTTATAATAAACATAAGTAGAGCTTTGTTTTTTTTTGCATCGAATGGTGGTATTCATTTAAGATTTTCTCTGCAAACCTTCTCCCCCCCCAGCGCAATTTTGCAAAAACAAAAATAACAATTTTTTGCACAAAAATTCATTTTTTGCACAAAAATTCATTTTTTGCATAATGAATAATTTAATAAATGTAAAAATTGAAGAAATGCGGTCATTTTAAACCTAGGAACGGCATAGTGAAAATCCCATTTTTCGGGCCAAAATATTGATTGAACAATTTCCATCAAATTTTTGCCTATACCTGTAAGGGTTAAGAGGTCAATTCTGATCATGGCTTTCATCATTTACAAAATTAAAGATAAAAATATATAAATAAATTTTTTGATTTAAGAAATAGTTTTGACGTATTTTGAGCTTCAAATTTGTGCAAAAAGTGCATAAATATTTTTTTTTAAAAATGCTGCTTTTTGGGTAAGTTCAGCAGAAATAAGCCCTATTAAGGGGTGTAGAATCTATACAATAGTTGTATCTATATACTTTATTTACTTCTTATGATCTACAGGAACAGAAGAAAGTTGATATTTCATTTTGTTTTGCATTAGAACGCCTATTCTTATGCAGTAACACGGTATATTGTTCAAGCTCAGTGTTTTGCAAAGGTGCATAACGCCTTCTGTAAAGAGTTTCAAATTAAGAATTTTTGAATTTCATAGGCGTTGTTGGAGTACCTCACATAAATACTTTGTAGTCTAAATGAAGTGCTCTCGGTACGATGCCGATTGATAATGCAGTTGAACACAAAAAAGAAGGGGACTGTGCAGCATCGTTTGGCGAAGCATAATAATGCGCTATATTTAAAGGATTTTCAAATGTACAGCAAACATTATTTACTTTTATAGCTTTTGACAAAAACAACCATCATATGCTGCAACATTTTACTGCACATTTATTTTATATTTTTGCTTTAAATATTTATGTATTTAGACTAGTTGGATTTAGGACTTGTTCTTGAAAATGTCTAATTTGATGACAGGAAATATACACAAACTTAAAAACTCTTTCATGTTTTATGCAAGAAATATTAAATGTTTGTTATTAGCAAACGATAATATAAAGACGGTATTTGTGTAATAGCCCGCGGAAGCATGGCAAAGAAAAGATGGATATTAAATTGTCGTACATGCAAATGTTAAAATTTTAAGAATACTTCAACCCGAAAAGACCCCAATAGAAAAATTTAAATTTTCTTTACATGTTACCTTTAATGGCAAATAATTTATGTATTAAGGTAGATCACAAACAGAGTTTTTTTTTTTTTTTTAAAAAAAAAAAGTAACTGACAAGGAATACTTATTGGTGGTAGGCTCTCTGAAAAATATAATGTAGTAAATGCATAATTACTATATTATATACTTTTCTTTTCTTAAAAAAAAAAAAAAAAAAAAAAAAAGCATCTAATCTACAAAGAGTATGTCAATAACAACAACAGGCGCTTAATATATGCTAATCCGGAGTTGAACCTTATGTTGGTTAACGTTGTTGTTGGTACAAAGTGTTCACAAGAAGTATGATCGGAGTCAATGGTTATAGAGGTGCTATCATGCTAAGTTAACTAATATTCATGTAGTAAGATTAGGTATTTAGATCAAAGATTTGATCTTTAGTGCATATTTTCAAATATGGACAAAAAGAACATGAAAGATATATAAAGTAAAATATTAGTAAGAAATCGTCATTCATGATATATCCATCTAAATCTATCTTTTATTTCTGGGGTAAAATTACTGGCGTATTATAATATTATTTATATACATAAATTGGGATTTATAGTACGCAGTAGATTTAACTTTAAAAAAAATTGCAATACCGTGTATTACCACCTGATGGTATCACCAGTTTATTTTTACAAGTTGGCACATATAATTCGTAATTGTTGAAATTAGGTATTTTAACAATTTGCCAAAACGATTTTTCTCTGTATATAGGCTAATCTTTTAGTATCCCACATCATGCAACAATAAACAATACATTTTCATACATTTTAGGATGGTTAGCAGCCCGCCCATGCAATAGTAAATAGCAAAAAAAAAAAAAAAAAAAAAAAAATATTCCTAAATAAATGGTTACTATTATTATATTTTTCTCAGACACTTGAACAAAGGAGTATATAATATCACCAGGCTCCCCTTTGGAATGTTGGATTATATATATACTTTTACAGATAATAGTTTGGTATTAGACTATATTACCACGAGGAAATACTATATTTGATAGAGGAGGAAAAAAGGAGAATTCTCATTGTCCATACAATATACCTTGTGGTTACTATATGTGGCGTACTATCAAACAAATCAATCAATCATACAAATATTAACCATGTTATTACATAATCAACTCGAAGAATATATAGAATTATAATCCTGTCTGATTCTATTTTAGATTTTTTCATTAATTCTCGGTATAGAAACAACCGAGTCCCAAGAATCAAATACCATTGGTAATTGTTGAAACTAAATGTTTGCTATTATGAAATTATGGCAAAAGTAATTGACAAGAAAGTTATAATATTTTATAACACACAAAATGATTAATTAATCGAGAGGTAGTGGTAAGACAAGATCAATAAATGTGTACTGTATTGGATCCCGATCATACATATTGTATACCGTACCTTGTTTTTTTTTTTTTTTTTTTTTTTTTTTTACTGCGTTACCTTGATGAAAATGATAATAGTTGTATAAATTTTAAGGAGGAATGATTAAAAAAAGATATTTGTATATAATGCTACATCATTATTACAATCGGGTAAACGTATAATTCAGATTATAACACTGCTCAATCTTGATTTTTGTGGCGTTAGCAGTTTTTTTGATTGGTTGTATCAGGGTAACATATGAGTAACGGCAGCAAAATAAAAAAAAAAAGAGCTGCTATTGTAAGAGACGGGAAAACGTACATAAAATGTCTATATAAATAAAGCTATAATTCAAGGTTTTTTTTTTGTTCTCCTCTCATCTTTCTTTCTTTTATTTATCATTTTATATTATATATATATATATACATTTATTTACATACATTAATAAAAACTTAGACATGGAAACGCTTACATTTACTTCATCTTCAACTGAAAGTTTTCCAAAAAGAATTAGATCAGCATCTGCTCGATTATTTTCATTAAATCACTATAATAATCATAACGGAAAACGTATTTCATTCATGTCAACATCAGAAAGTGCAACAAACATATTAAATCCGACAAAATGGTTTCCACGTATGCGCTGTCGCTCATCTTCTTCTGCATCATCTACATTTTCAGTAGTATTTTCATCTTCATCAACAACAACAACATCAAATAATACCATTATCGATCATTTTTTTCATCATTCTACCACAGCAGCAATAGATCAACATGCTGATGATACAAACAATACTTTAATATCACTAGAAACAGTATCTTCCGAACTAGAAGATTTATATAGAGAAGCTCGTGAGGAGGTAAATTTTTTTTTTTTTTTTTATATAAAAAGATTTTTTATTTACTTATTTATTTACTAATATACTGATATATTTTATAATAGATTGAATATGCTACTGAATCTCAAGGATCTATTTATTATGAAGGCGATAAAGCAACCGCTCATGCAGCTTTCGAATTATGTGAGACAAAGTACGATGCAGTGATGCAGTTATTTGGTGACACCACCAACGCTATCAAGTTTAGATTTCGTTGGGAGACAGATCTCCATCAACTCCGTTTGATGTTGACCAGATTACCCCCAATTACTCACTCTATTTATGAGTAAAAAAAAACCACTCACCAAATTGTATCTTTTTTGTCTGTATCATATTTGTATTATATTATTTTAGAAATTAGACATGTTTTTTTTTTGCATTATTACCATTATTTATTGTAAGAAGAAAAAGCCACCCTTTTTTTTTTACATCCTTCATTCATCTCATCATCACCTCATTTTTGTACTTGGCCACATGTACTACAAATAAAAAAAAATTGTTGATTATTCATCTATTACATTTTATATTATCATGTGGAACTGATCATAGCGATTGGCAGATTTGGTATTATTTGCCCGGAAAGTGTTTCGGTCTTGGCAGCAGGCAATGCTGATTTCCGACCAATTTTTATCCAGGAACGATAAATTCTGGTAACCATGGCATTAGAATCCGATAAGCCCCGCTGATTGATTATATAAACTCCTAATTTTCTGGATCCCCACATTTATACTTTGTATAAAAGTTTTTGCGAATAATTTAAAGCAAGCATAAAATGGTGCCATAATTATTGATATACAAATTGCCATTCAATATATATTGATATATATTCAATAAGCAACAATTGTGCCTTTTTGTCTGAAATCACATCAAATCGCATTGTAAAAAGGGCGCCATAAATAATCTGGAAAGCCTCTTTTTTTTTCAAAGAAAAACAAATATAAAATTATAGTTTAGATATTGAAGGTTGATAACGTATAAATTTTATTTAAATATTTTATACCAATCTATGAAAAAAAAAAGTTTAAGATGTATGTTATGATGTTTTTTTTTTTAGAATATTGGGTTTGAAATTAATGCAAAATATATATTAGCTATATTTTTCGATGTAAATAATATTGAAACGGTAAATAACCTTTATGTTTCCGAAAAAGAAAAGTTAATGAAACTTGTTCAATAAAAATGATGATGATACATACCAAGAAGAGAAGGTAAAATAAAAAAGAGTTAAAGCAGCAGAGTTAGTATATGTTTAAAAAATAATTGATAAGTCAGTGTACCTTAAGTATTAAGCTCATTGGGCTCCAGCCGTGCTACGCTTCTTGTAAGGAAGGTATTGGCGATATTGGTAAAGTCGGTGTGATGTTGACCGACTCTAGGATTAAATAGAGGAAAGGGAACACCAAGAGCAAGGTACGATAAGTCTGCTAAACCAATTGCAAGAGAAGATATGGCATCTCTTCCTTTGTGGGAGGAGCCTGATTTGACTAGGATGCATTCTAGATTTATGCAAAGAGATGTTCCATTACTGGTTTGTGATGTATTACACTCATTGGTAATAATTGTTGAAATGTATCTTGAATGGTTTTGAAGTTTCAATTTGCCACCGTACTTTTAAACCCTTTGATATGTGATCCAATTGAGTATCCTCTATCACCAACAAATGCAATGGTGTTACCTCTTTGACCTTGATTAATAAATCTTCGTTTATTTGAACAAGTTTGATCGAGAAACTTTTGTCTTTTTAATTCTTTACTCCTTCTTTTGCTGGTAATAGTGTCGATGTAGATACAGAGGCAGTTTTTTTTTTTAACAAAATAAGCAAGAGCATTTATTTTAAATCAATAGCAATGTATGAGCCTTTTCTTTTTTATGTTTCTCTATATTCATCCTCATTTGTTGTTGATTTCATTTATATCTTTTTATATTTCAATTTTCTGGTTTTTGAAAGTTCGGATTCTTTTACAAATAAAATACAATATAAGTTTAAACTTAAGAAGACTACAACTGTCTCTGCATAATTTTCAGTCTAACTTCTGCATTAAGAAATGAACTTAGATTTTCAAAGCCTCTGTTTTGGCGAACGATAAAATGGTATACTGTACACGCTGAGTTGATTTATTTATCATTATCATTATTATTACTATTATTATTATCACTGTTAAGATATAGAAATGACTAGAAAAGACTGATCACTTTTTGAAGTCATAAGTAGAATCCAAACGACTACGTAAGTGTTCACCAGCAGTAAGAATATGATCTGGATCAGCAATGGTTTGATCAATAAATTTAGATGGAGCAGGTACCAAAGGGACAGTATCAATAGGATGAACAAAGTAAGGCATAGAGTAACGATCTAAATGATTATGTTCAGGCAAAAAGGTGACTCTATGCTTTGTAGATTTAAACAATCCATTGGTCCACATCTCCATCTGATCTCCAACATTGACAGTGATGGCACCAGGGATAAGAGGGGCGGAGATCCACTCAGTACGACTGGCTTGCACTTCTAAACCAGGAACATCCTTTTGGAATAACAAGGTAATGGAACCATAGTCAGAATGAGCACCAGCACGAACAGGTTCCTTGTATTCAGCTTCACCACCACGAGGATATTTGAGGAAGCGAAGGATTTCAGCAGATCCTTCATAACTATGACCATTTTTAAAGAATTCTTTACCTCCCTTTTCTTCGGGGATCTCTAAAGCAATGGCAAATGCTTCCAAGATTTGAAGTGCAGTATCATGGCAGTTCTATTAATAATCAGTTATGCATTAAATATTACATTTATATATAAATATACGCCAAATATAAATATAATATTACATACTCGTGAGAAATTTTCCAAGAACTTTTCTTCTTGATCAAATAACTGAGGAAGAGGTGCAAATGGTTTACCATGTTCAAAGTTTCTAAAGTTGAAACCCCTATTTTTATATACACAAATCAGAAAACAAAAGTATATTTTATACAACAGATGTGTTACTTACTCTTTATGGTCACCTTGTCTTTGATTTTCAGGATCCAATCTAATTTATTTGTAGCCGAGAGTTAGGAGGAGGAGAGGTAAGAGAAAACAATACATCATTAAATATAATATATACTTACGTTTCACTATACAATGTACTATAACCATGATTATCTTCGCCAATCATGAATTTCTCTTTTTCTTCACGAGGCAAATCAAAGAATTGTTTGCTCTATTTAATCCCTTATTTTTAACAAATATTTTTTTTTTTCATTCTTTCAAATATTTACCAATGCAAATGCTTTATCAATATCTTGTTCAGGAAGGTCATGATTAATCATGTAAAAGAAACCAATGGATTTACATGCGTCAAATACTTCTTGAGCAACCTTTTTGGGATCTGTTTTGAAATCAGCAAAATCAACGATAGGAATAGATTCAATGGCCATATTAAAATATTGTATTATAGGTGGAAAAAAAAAAAAAAAAAAAAAAAAGAAGAAAGAAAAAAAAAGAAAAGATTGATTGAAAATGCTAAAATATATATAATGTGGGCATCTCTATCCATTGTAGTAAAAATTAAAAGTCCTTATAGTACATCTAATTAGTCATATGCAAAGTTCAGCATCTTCTTTAAAATCCATCTCGTTAATGACATTTTTAGAAATAGGGGACGCTCCTATTCTAATTTTAATTTCCCTCAATGCCTCTCAAAAAGTTATATAGCTACTGATAGTCATAAGCCTTTTCAATTCTGACTCTTGCTCTTTTTATAAGAAAAAGAGAGAGAAAGAGAGAGGGAAGGCTTTGTGTCTAGTTGCCACTATTGTCATTTTCAACTTGACAAATTTTGCGTGAAATTATCTTGTACATCAGACTATGGGAACCACATTAGTAAAATGGTAAATCTCAAGAGATATGGGATTAAAAAAATTATTGTAAAATTTAGACATTTTGCATATCAAATGTATACGAACACATCCCAGGAACAAATGTCATTTATATAACCGCATTTTCCGATGATGAAAATTTTAAATCTATTCAATATCTTTGTTTCTTTTTTATTTATATTACTATAAAACTGTACATATAATCATAAATCAAGAAGGATTTATTAGTGTGAATGGCGTCGATAGGTGTTTGCGTTTGAGTGTTGTTTGTAAAATCGTTGATTTTTAAATCATCTAAAATGGCATGGAAGTCTTTTGCTTAGCAAGTTCCTTCAACTTGTCCTATAAGAAAGAGAATAATAAAAAAAAAAGGGGGGGGGAGGTCAATAACCAAAACATTAAGTTCAAAATAATAATCTTTTTTTTTTTTACCTCCTTCCAAGCTTGAATTGTTTGAGGCATCTTTTCCAAATTACGTTGAATATTAGCTTGTCTTTCAGCACGCATACGTTCATGCTTTTCCAATTTATTGGGTTTGTATTTAAGAGGTTTAGGTGCTGCAGGTGTTGCTAAACCAATAGATGTAGGTTCAATGCCACATTGAAGACATGCTTTACGTAAATCATTTTGTGTACGCTTTGAAACTTGAGCTGGTCTCCAGAATGATTTTCCTTTTTCTGCGTTGAAAACAAGTTGAGGTTTGATATCTCCTTCAACAAGTTTGGCGTTATTCAACTTGTTCAAGAACTTGAGAGAAAAGTTACGGTAAGTAGCCATGTTTTGTTATATGAATATATATATATATATAAAAAAAAAAGAGAAGCTTGTTTAACACATGGGGATATCCCACCCCTTCAAACTGGAGAAAGTCAGAGTTTTACACTGTCACAATTATCTCTTTTATAAGGGCCGTATTGAAATGAGGGGTAACGTTTAATCTAATGATCTTGAACAAACTGTTTTTTATAGTATTCAAGTAAAAACAATAAATTGCTATCTAAAGTGTTAGCTACTTAAAACAGCTAATTTCTCATATTTACAAGATATAGTAATAAATTGAAAACTTTTTAAAATCTGGTTTCTCATAACAAAAAATCGTCGGCTTTTCAAAACCAACCACAACAAAATCATTTTCTTCTGTCTAAAAGTCTAAAAAATTTACATATAATTATTCAGTGCAAAGAGTATAAAATATCACAGTTAACAATTCATTTTGACTATCAAAAGGTGCTTTTTTTCAATCTAAAACAGCTCCAAATAAAAATAAATGGAATACAACGCAAAATATGCGGACATTTTTCTTTTATTTATTCAGTCAACAACAATGCTTATTAACACAAACCATAAGCTCTTATATTTTTCTCTCTCTTTTTGTGCATAATAGCATCTCTAAGGCTCAAACTTGCATCTATTTAGCTACTTGTTTAAAAAAAACCCTGAAATGTTCGCTAAAAACTCTGATTTTTCAGACCTTTTGTTCTATTTTGACCACAATTCCAGCGCTTCCAAACCCCTTGTTATTGGTCGATCAAAATTTGGGTAATACAAAAAACATGGTGTTACTCAACGAAAAATCGACCTATTTTAACAAGCAAAAGCTCAAAATGTAGGTCCTGGATTACCTTACAGTACAGTACATTGACTTTGTATATTATATACCAAAAAGTACTGACGAATCAAGAAAAACTGGTTTTTCTATTTTTGAATTTACCTGAATATTTTATCAGAGCAGTTTCAATCAAATTTACACCATTCGATGGAAAATTGTTTTCTCTACAAAACTCTGTGGATTAACAGAATCAACTTGCTATGCAGTTTTGATCAATAATTGCAAAGAATGTAAAATTTGGGAATTTTCATCGATTTTCGATCAAAAAATATACAGTAGAATTTAATCCCCGAAAACCTTGTATCTGAATAGTTGGTAAAATTGGCTATTTTGACTGTATTATTATAAAAAAAAAAAAATAACAACGTAGATAATGCATGCTCTAAAAACTTTTAAACCTATTCAAACTTTTGAGTTATGTATTTAAGACAAAATAATATTTTAAAAACTTCATTTTATAGTATCTACCCTGATTTAGATTATTCTAGCATTCAATGGTACATTTCCGGAGATACGGCAATTCGCTTTTATTTGATTTTGGTGAAACTGTATACTATTAAACTTTTTTGGATATAATTTGCTAGCATGAACTATATATTTGTCTTTTTAAAATGGTTTTTATTCATAAATTGCTTTATAAAATAACTGGATGATGATCATTAAATGGTTAAAGATATTGTCGCACACCATACAATGTCCGCATTACTCCGGACCTTTTCTCTTTCTTTTTTTTTTTCCTCAAAAAAAAAAAGTTGCAAGCAGACGTAGGCGGGGGAACAAAGGAAAGATGAGCTGGGAGGAGCAACAAAGTAAAGAAGCTTATTAGATAATTTTTGTTTTTCCCTTCTCTTTGCATCCATCCATTAGTTCCGAGAGTAAGTTTAGTTTTTTTTTAAGAGAATCCATCCATCCCTTTTTCCAGTCAATAGATGAATGAACGAGGAAACAGATCGACATTTAATACAGATTTAATTCGACATTTTTGACAAAAGAGAAAATTAGATTTAAAGGAAAAAGGGAGCGCATAAGGAAAGAGGGTTGGAGATTGGATTCTTTTTTTTATTTTTGTTAAATGGAAGAGAGAAGCTTTGAGTCTAACGTTTATATATATTCATTCATTCATTATTAAAGTAAACAATGGTCACTCCTGCTGTCAAGCATAACATCGTCAAGAAGCGTACCGCTACCTTCAAGCGTCACCAATCTAACCGTTTCATGCGTGTTGGTGTAAGTTATAAATATGGAAAAAATGTATTGAAGAAAAAAAAAAGAAACGAAATATTGACAATTCTCAAAAATTAGGAATCATGGAGAAAGCCCAAGGGTATTGATTGTAACATGCGTAGACGTTTCAAGGGTCAAGCCCCTATGCCCAAGATTGGTTACGGTTCTGCCAAGAAGACCCGTGATCTCTTGCCCAACGGTTTCCGCAAGTTCGTCGTTTCCAACGTCCGTGAACTCAACCTTTTGTTGATGCACAACCGTTCTTATGCTGCTGAGATTGCTCACAACGTTTCCTCCAAGAAGCGTGTTGCTCTCCTCGAACGTGCTGCTCAATTGAACGTCAAGGTCATCAACGCCGGTGCTCGTCTCAGATCTCAGGAGTAAATTTTATAAAAACTTGTTAGTTGAAATCCACCTTTTTTTTTTATTATTATTAATCTCTCAATAACAAAAAGAAAAAGAATACAAAGCAAGATCACTTGAAATCGACAATTTAAAAAAAAACAAAACTTTTACATTTTATATTTTGGTTTATTGATATGAGAGAGTTTTTTTTTTGGAATTACAATACAGGAGAGAGAGAGAGAATGGAGGGGATTATGATACAATACCATTATTATTAGATAAAGCTAGGCTTTCCACTTGAAAAAAAAAAAAAAAAAAAAAAAAAAAAAAAAGGGAGAAATAATTTCCATTTACTTACAATTGACATGCGATATATCAGCAACTTTTTCTAGTGTAAAATCTAATTTTACAACATGTCAGATTATGTACTTGATTTTGTGTAAGTGTACTTACTAGTTGACGATGAAGGTATACTATTAATGTTGTCTTCAACTTGTTGACTTTTAAGCATTTGGACAACCTGTTTGTTGAATGTATATTAATTATTGATACCAAACACACACAACGGAACTATACCTCATCAGTATCAATGGCCACGTTAGCATTTAAATCAGCATATGACCGACATAATGGACAATTAAATCCGGGATAATTTTGTAATAACGGGTAACAGCATTTAAAATGAAATGAATGAGAACAAGGAGCAACGAATAAAGCTTGAAAAGGTGCAATTGCATATAAACAAATACAACATTCATCCACTGTATCTGCTGTTGCATTTGCAGATATATTTCTTAACGATTTAAAAGAATTCAATCTATAATAAACAATCGGTTATTAGGCAAATTATGTAATTTGTATACTAAAAGGATATTTTTTACCCAAATGATGAAAGACTTTTACCAAGAATTGGCAGGTTTATTTCTACTTTCATCTTGACACAACGATAAATTTCTTCAATGCCTCCTTGATAATCAACACCCAACTGAATTACATCTCCATTCTGCAATTGATAAGGCTTTGATTCTTGATTAGGTGGGCTTAGTCTTGCTCTATTTACAAATGTACCAGATGAAGATTTTGTATCTTTGATATAAAACTAACAATACGATATGAGTATAATTCCCAAAATATCTTGATAATATCATTATATTTACTTGGCCATTCTCAACCCATATTTCAGCATGGCCTCTACTAACTACTTTACTTTTAAATGTAATTCTATTCATATTGAAAAATCTGTCGGTAAATCTACCGATTTTTAATACAGTATCAGTTAATAAATCACGTTCAATGATATCAAAAACAAGTGAATGTGAAGTATCAAGGTGCGGAACAATGCGGATATGGTTTTTTTTAAAAGACATTTACAATAAATCAAGAAATAAAGAGAAATAAATAATGAAAGAGAGAAAGAAAGAAAGAAAGAAAGAAGAAAGAAAGAAAGAAGGCTCCTCTTTATGTACGCCCGTCTACTCCCCTTTTTCCTCTTGCTCTCCTCTCTGAATGTAGTAGACTTTCTTATACTGTGTTGTCAATTTGCGTCATTTTTCTCAAATTGAATCATGAGGCATTAAAATCTAAATAGGTCACTCCTAACCTCTCTTTTTTGGATATCCTATCCGCCTTTATCTTTGGAGTCTGACTGTTCACGAGCTTATGGAAAGTTTGACGTTGCATGAGTGGCAAAAAAAAAAAAAAAAAAAAAAAAAAAAAAAAAAAAAAAAAAAAAAAAAAAAAACTAAAATATATGTACGTTAATTTTAGTTGTAATATGTCGTATACTTGCATAAAGGTTATTTATATAGAAAACATGTGTTTTGGATCAACGAAGTGTTCTGATTTGTGTAAATCTAACATATTAGCTAATAAAACGATTTCATGAATCTGGTTTGTAATTTATACTAAATGAATTGTGCATATAAAATAAATTCTGGTATATACAATTAACCAATAACATGTTTATTAAATGTAATGTAGCTTTAGTTGCTACAACTACAACACAATCGACATTTGCATTATTTAACTAAATTTGGATATTTATTTTTTGGTACCTGATTTTTTTTTTTTTTTTTTTTTTTTTTTTACTACAGCAACTAACCACGGTTGCTATGCAAAATTTTACATCACTTTGCAGTTATACTTGATAAGCACCATTGTTAGTAACTTTATGCACTCTTATCAGATTATTCATTATGACCACATTTGTCGTAGAGATTTAAACAACTATATTTGGTTTGAATGTTTTGATCTAAATAGCCATAATTTCAATCAATACGTATAAGAAACAAAAATCCAAGAAAATAGCACGGTTCATTTCTATACATCAGGTGCCAATGCGGCTGATTACTTTCTTGTGCATCCTATTTCGTATGATTGGGGAAGCTTAATTCCCGCAATGTTTTTTTTTTTTTTTTTTTTTTTTTTTTTTTTTGCTTACGCGACCTATTTAAAAACCAAATCTAAACACAATTTATCTCTTATCATTTTTCTTTTCCACTTTATATTACTAATTAAAAAAAAATTCATCATGGAAGATCATTCAGGTCATGATATGCCTATGCCAGCTACTTGTAAAATGAATGTAAATATCCTTCAAAAATTCTTTTAAAAAAAAATCAACTGACTTTTATTGTAGATGCTGTTCAATTGGCAAGTTGAAAATACTTGTGTAGTATTTAGATGGTGGCATATATCAGGACCCATCAGTATGATCTTATCTTGCATTGCTATATTCTTAATTGCTGCTAGTTATGAATGGGTTCGTGCTTACTCGAAAGTAATTGAAAGCAGATGGAAAGAAGCCGAAATCTTGCTTGAAAGAAATGGTCAAACAAGTCTTGGCAATGACGATGAAGGAGAACAAGAACAAGGCGGGCAGCAAAGATCTTTAGTTCATGCTTATCAACAACATACAAGGTAATTTAATTTATTGATAAATCCTTTTTTGTGATTATTAAACTAATTTTTTTTTTTTTTTTTTTTTTTTTTGCATTGTAACAGACTTTCAAAACAAAGAGAATTTGTCCGTTCGAGTATTTATGCAAGTTTAGTTGCTATCAGTTTTTGGTTAATGTTGGTTTTTATGACTTATAATGGATATTTGATGATTGCAACTGTATTAGGAGCAGGATTTGGACATTTTATTTTCGGTAATGGTAGATTAACTGGAGATAAATCTATTCAGTGTCACTAGCTGAAGTAGTATGACGTTGTCTAACACGAGAAGCAATGGTAGAATCTTCATCATTTAAATATTCTGCCTTTAACTTTGCTAAAACTTGTTCTGCATCTTCTTCTTCTTCTTCTATTCCCTCTTTTTCATCTACCTTTTTCTCATCTTGTAACATTTCTTCATTTTCTTGTACTACTTTTCTAGGCTTTTTTTCTTGATCTACATATTGTTGTTGTGGAGGAATTATCATTTGTTTCGATTTACGTGATGGATTAAATTGCTTACAAATAGGACAAATATATTCTAAATTAATAATTTAAAAGAAATAAAGTAAATAAAAATTCCCTTCTCCTCTTTTTCATATAAAAAAAGACTCACGAATAGTATCAAATTCCTCTTTCAAAACTAATCCATTATGATGATAACAATGAGTACAAATTAAAGCATATTTTGTTTCAGGTCCAGCATCACCAACCAAAGCATCTACAATTTTATCGTACCATTGAGGCTCAGATCGAGCTGGTGGTAAAATTGGTTGTTGTTGTTGTTGTTGTTGACCTGATAATGGTGGTAATTGCTGACCAGAAGGTACGGGACCTGCATTGGGAAATCTTTGTGGTTGTTGAAGATGTCTAGGTGGCATTGAAACTGGCTTTCGTGTTTGTTGCTGCTGTTGTTGCTGTTGTTGCTGTAATCTTTGTTGTTCCTCCTTTTTCTTTTTTAATAATGCATCGTCATATCTTTCTAATAAAGATTGTGTGGTATAATAACTAGTTTTCTTTTTTAAATCTTCTAATTTGTCCTTTTGCTCCTTGCGAAGTTTTGCTAAATTTGCTTCTTCTTTTTTCTGTCTTTGATCATACCACCAAACCAATAGTTTCCTGACATGATAGATTCTATAGGAGAAAAATGTTAGCGTTATGACGTTAGTATTACTGCTTACTGAACTAGCATTCGTCTTTTTACTTACCCTACTGGCATTAATACAACAGGCGTTACTGCAAGTGCTATATCTTGAGTAGTACTATCACCATTTATAAACTGATAAAACAGGTACAAGGCGCATAAAATCCAAATAACAAGAGAGTAAATTATCCACATGAAACTTGCTTTTCTTTGCTTAATCTTAATCTCGGACAAACGACCTTCTACTTTTTGAATATCGATGTCCAGCTTACTCAACAACTGTTCAAAATCCTTCGAATCAGTCTACAAGAATTCCTCATATTAATAAATAAACAAATACAAATCGCACAAAATTTTTTTTGCTCATTACCTTTTCTTTTGAAAATAAAATACCCATAATTATAGTCTTTTACAAATTTTAAGGAATGAAAAGAAAAGGGAAAAAGAAAATTTACTACATGAAATTTTATAAACACTTTCCCCCTGACACGTGGTTCGTAGCAAAAAAAAAATAGAAAAAAAAAAAGTGCTGCTTCTTTGATTATGGGTCAAATAGGCTCAATTTTATTCACATGTTTATTACAATTTTATATATATATATATTTTATAAATCAAGAAGAAGGTGGTGGTGGTGCTGATAGAGATCCTCCAGTACCAATAACACCTCCTGGAGGTGGTGGTCCATTCTGATAAAATCCTGGTGGGGGAGGTCCACCACCAAACATACCTGGTGGTGGAGGAGGTCTTTGTTGTGGTGAAGATGCGGATCCTGGAGGAGGAGGTCTAAATCCTGGTGGTGGTGGCATAAATTGCCCAGGTGGTGGAGGGAAAGGAAATCCAGGTCGTGCCATCATATGAGGTGGAGGTGGTCTACCACCAAATGCATTGGGTGGAGGAGGGACTATATTATAAAGTATTAATAAACTCGTAAATTTCATTCATTAGGCAATTACTTACATTGTCCACCATAAGGAGGTTGAGGGTAACCAGCATATTGTGCAGGCAAAACTACAAGATATTCAATGGTTAGTAAATAACAATACGGATTTTACAAAATAAAACATCTACCTGCTTCTGCTACATCATATGCTCTTGTAATTTCATCAATTATAGATTGTGCTTTATCATGACTGATTTCTATGTACAAAGCAAAACATGTTAAACATTGCATTTTCAATCTCTTTTCTTTCTTTTTTTTTTTTTTTTTTTTTTACCAGCATAATAATTTCTAACGTTCAAAATATGATTTTTTCCTGCATTATGAGCTTTTCTAACAGAAGCTATACATTTAAATAAGATAAAAAAACAAGACGTGTTTAATAATGGCTCTAAAATGTATTTGTTTATAATATTTACAACTATCGTGCGTCAAAAAAATGTCGCAATATTCTATGTAAAAACAATCATCAAGTTAGTATACATCCACTAATATTTTTTTTTAACCTTTATTACCACAATAATACTTTGGCATATCTTTTTACAACAAGTTCAACAAGGGAAACATCCCATTTAGTTGAAAATAATTTCAATAACCATAGTTTTTTTTTGTGACGCCTGATCATTATTGTAAAACATACAAACACACCAAATGTCAAGGCCTATTGGTTGCTAAACATAAAGAGAACCCCATTCTTTTGACCTATTCATGTGTTCAAAATACCTGAAATCATGCGCACAATCGATTTAAGTGATAAAATACCGGGATTATTTCTAGTAGAACAAGTAATAACCTTGTCAGAAGAAACAGATATGATCGAATCTGTGAATAAACAGAAATGGTCGGGTTTAGGCATTGGGTAAGTGGTAGTTTCAATGATTTTCCAATGAACTAACATAAAAATCAGACCCAATCCAGAACTGAAAAGAAGAACTCAACAATATGGACATCTGTTCAGTTATCGCTACAGGTAACTGATTGTAACGATGATCTAAAAACCGTCTTACTGATTTTTTTTTCTTACATTTGTATCAATAAAGAAAGGTCATGGAAGAGTACGGTCCATTACCAAAATTTACCGATTTTTTGGTTGATCGCATAATGGAAAACAGATGGATGCCAAATAAACCAAATCATCTACTTGTGAATGAATACAATCCAGGGCAAGGCATTATGCCACACATAGGTACAAAGTTTTAAAATAAGACAATAATGGAAAATAAATTCTTAATTACGCCAAAACCAACAGATGCTCCTGCTCTATTTGGTTCTGCAATTTTATCGCTATCCTTGCTATCAGAATGCATCATGAAATTTACTTTTGAAAACCAAAATGTCGATATTATACTACGTAAGATCATTAAAAAGTTGCTGTATAACTTGTTTTTTTTTTAAATGTTTAAAATCCATTTATAGCACGGCGATCATTAGTAATTTTGACAGGTGATGCTAGGTACAAGTACAAGCACAGTATTTCAAAAGATTTAGTAGAAACAAGTGATTCTGGCATTACTATTGAAAGAGATAAACGCATATCATTCACATTTAGAGAAATTATTGCTTGGGAGGTCCCTGAAAACACTCCTTCAAGTAATGGTAGCAGTTAATATAGATTTTGCTATTATATACCTCTAGCGAGTAGATCAAAGTTTCTCTGTTTAATAGTATCATTGAATAGAACACCCAAAAATTTTTTCCCGAAATAAAAAGTTAAAACATATAGAAGAATAAAATTATACCGTGCATCATTTCCTATAAAATTATACATAGTTGTAATGGTGGAAGGTTTCGTCAAACTAAATAAGGCCTGTGAGACAGGTTAACTTTACCCGAATGATAGTAGTATTGATAACGTTCTTATTATGTTGTACCCATTTTTGTCGCATATCCGACAAAGGAATTAGAAACAAGCGAAATTTACTGCTTTCTCGTTAAAAACTGGGTCCCAGTTTTTATTCCTACTCCAATTTTTTTTTTTACGAAGTAACAACAAAATAAAAATATATCTATATATACTTGAGATATTCGAGTTTAATCCGAAAACGCGTTTTCTAAAATATCATATCTTTAACAGTTAGTACAAGTTTTCAGTGCTAATGTTTCAGATTTTTACGGATATTTTACAGCTAAAAGTTACAAACTTTAAACCTTCATATTTTTACAAAAAATTAAGCTATACTGACGCTTTTTAATAATAAAACTTACTTGTTTTATGGTTTTCAATAACATATTTAGGTATGAGAAGAATCAAGCTTTTTTTTTTTTTTTTTGCAATCTATTTCAGAATCTTCGTATATTGAGGTGCAATTTTTTTATTCATATGGTAGATTTTGTTGGGCACTATCGGATGCAATTTGGTTTGTTAAGGATATTGGTTTTTCGTAGAGGTACTCTCAAAAATAGACTGTGTTGTGTCCCACCAAGCTAAAATGTCAAAAGAATATGTATAAATAACCTTGCCAAAATATTACACTTTTATTAACAATACATCTTTTGAATGTATTTTGTTGTATAATGATTAAATTTGCGATACTATATTTAAAAAAAGAGTACAATAGAAAGTGTATAATTAATCAGTTTTTCAACTGTACAATAAAAACAAGATAAGGTTTATTTAGATATAAAAATATTGCCTTTTATAATTATTTAGTACTGAGTTCCTGAGATACAATTAAGAGCGGTATTGAACTATTAGATCTGTTTGAGAGTAATTTATGGATTGATGTTAATCAATCATAATTAAGCCGTGATTGTAGAGCTTGTGAATTGCCTTGTTTCAATGCTGCGCTTGTTGTGCCTGGATTGTGATCTGATATATCTTGACAGCTACTTGAATGATTAACCGCTGAGGTTAAAGAGTATGGTGTCATGATTTGAGTGGTCCGAGCCTTTCGGTTAATTAATTGAGAAATAATAAACTAGGCGTTTCTTATATCCTGATGTGAACTACTGGCAGTCTTTCACACATCAAATTGAATTAGTAATTAATAACATAAATCTGGTGCGAGAACCAGGAACATGAATTATAGAAACTTAACTACAATTTAAAATATCATATACATTTATAGACGATTGTACAACTTGAACTAATAATTGCTGATCCCTTTTCCCATCAGCTTTAACATAGAGAAAATCAAATTACTGCATTAGTAATTTGAATTAGACATTTAATATAAATACCACAATGATCCATCGAACTGATGAATCCTTGCTTTACTTTTAATAAACTTAGGAGAGTTATAATTGTATTTCCCATTTCTGCTTTTTTTAATTACATTTCTGTAGCATATCCGATTCTAGACTCGTTCTTTCATATTCTAAATAGTAATCAATGGATTGTATAATCTATTGATTGGTTATAGAAGGCGATAAGGTATGATATTTGGTGGAATAAAACAGTCCTAAATCCATATGTAGCCAATAATATCCCTTGCAGATATATTCCTTGATAGTAGCCTATCGATATATTTATAGAGTTTGTGGGCCCTGGATGATAACGGTATGATCAAATTTACATTATGTTGATTGGTCTTTTATATAAATTGTTAGTGCAGTAAAAAGGGGTTGATTTTATAAAAAAAGCTTAAAAGAGATACTGTTTAAATCCTTCTTTATTCAATTATGAATAATCTACAATAAAACACTATTTCTACTTCTCTATTTATACTATTTGGTTATCTATACTATTTGGCAGTTGTTTTATCAACTGTCAGTTATTCTTCTGTAATTTTGAATATTTTGTTGAGTTGTTGGGTTCTTGATTTACTTAATCCAGACCGACTTTTTAATTTGTTTTTGACAACAGATTGTCAAACATGCGTTCAGAACAGCCCTTACTTGTTCTATTTGATTCGCATGTATTTTAGGTATTTTTACTTATGATACAACACATTATGAATACCCTTAGTATCCTTGATATTTTAGAATATTCTTGATTGTTTATAATTTATAATAATATATTCATAATCTCTTATTTGGATTGCATGGCATGGTTTCAAATGAGATGGCTTTTAATTTATTATGTGGAGAAATACTACCTAGTTCAGCACAGTTAGGCTCAAAATTCGGTAGAAAGTTTATATTAGTATAAATTAGTATATATAACCTTGGTAGTTTAATGTATATTCATATCAACGGTAATTTAGATGAAAATCATATACAATGGAGATCTATAGTGGATAAATACGTACATATTCCACAATAATAAACAACCGCTGCTTAATTTAATTAATATTTTGAAATCCTTCACAAAATATATCAAAAAAAAAAAACTATGCTCAGAATTATTTTGTAAATTCTATTATTAAAGATTATCAGTATAGCTTGAAAGTTTGTAGAAATATGAGGGCTCAAAGTTTTTAATTTTTAATAGTAAAATACGTGTAAAAATCTGAAACATTAGCACTGAAAAAGCTATATTAACTGCAAAAAGTAGGATATTTCCGGATACTTATCTTCAGATCAAACTTGAATATCTCATGTACATTGGCATATGGTGTTATCTTGTGGTTAATTAATAGGAAAAAAAAGCTAAGCAGAGATGAAAAGTGGGACCCAAATTTTTAATGAGAAAGCAGTGAATTTAATTGGTTTTTGAGGCTTTTGTGAGATATAAGATATATTTCGATATAGAAAGATCGAAAGCATAATGGAATTATTTTATATTTGTTTAGCAATGTCTAAGGTTTGTTATAATGGGCGTTTAGTATTAAATTGATTATAGAAAAAAGGTCATTCTCCAATTTTGAAGATTGAAAACTATGAGAATTGGATTACTTGGAGATTTAAAATTTACTCGTGTAGGTATATGTTGTAGCATAACAAGTTGAAACGGATAATATATTTTGGAATGTAGCAGAATAAAAGATATAATATTAAAAGCGAATGAACTTTATTAATTGATTACTTAATAAGCTAGGTTGAGCAAGGAATCACACATGCATTGAATTTATAAAGCGGTAAAATTTGTATCTTATTATCATTTTGTAATAACAAATAATAACTATTGAGTATAATACTAATAGTAGGGTGTTTGCATGATATGCATTGATGAAGCTTTGTTTATATAGTGGCTGTGAATAGCTTAAAAAATGTAAACATTTTGAATAAATAATCAATTGTTAAGTTTCTTGAGTAAATCAAAGCTTTATAACTGTACTGTAGGTAATAAAAGCTTATAAAAATACATATAGCAGAATACTATAAACCCATAATCCAGGAGTAATATAACAATGAAAACTACAATGTATGCACCTCAAGTTAAACCCATGAATACGTTAAACAGTTGAGACAATTAATAATATTAAATAGGTATGGCTTATTGATACTCATTGAAATACACATTATTTTCACATGGTTCATCTAATAATTTTCGCATATAAAGAGACCTTTCTAGAAGAATGGCACATAATTACACAAAAAATGTGATTTCTACATACACGCGAGACAATTAACGCCCTTATTTCAGATACATCATAACACATTAGCAATCAAACAATGAACATCAAAACTATACTGTTTATTTATAAATACGAAGCTTTAGTTAGGTGTAAAAGCTTATTTTTGTATATATATACATACATACGGTATATAAAATAAATTTAATTTTATTAAATTATTGCTGCATACATTTATCTACTTTCTTACAACATGCTTACTGAAATATTATCAAGTCCATCATCGTTTTCTCTTATCTTCATCATGAAATTTATACTTTTTATAGCGTTTCCCATGGGCACTTTAGCTAAAGAAATTAAAGGTATATACATATATAACTTTATTCTTGTAAAGCAATCTTTAATAATTACCAATTTACAGGTTTAACTGATCTTTCTGGCGCAAAAGTGGTTCAATTGAAAGACGGTAAGTTTTTTATACTTGAGTTTATATAAACATATCCAAATACTAATTAAGTATGCATACTACTTTAGACCTTAAAAGAGAATTTGAAAGACATTACACACAAAGAGATGACCATTTTAACCGCTTGATCACTGAAAGAATATCAGATTTAAAGCAAACAGTGGTGTTTTTAAATCAAGAACGTATCGAATTTAAAATTAAAATGGAAATCTTTGAAAACAAGGTATATATATATATATATATATATATATATGTGATGTCTGTGCATTTAGAAAACTTAAAGGAACTAATGCATTTTATGTTCTGAAATTAGCTGGAACAACTCTCAAACAAGTTTGAAGTCCTTACAAATGACAATGTCTCAAACAAAAAGCTTCATCGTAATCAATTACTAGAAAAGTGTGCAGAAATGAAGCAAGAAATGACTTTTTTGAATGAAAACTACAACAATTTAAACTCAAGAACGTTAAACCAAGAAGAGTTGATGAAAAGTTACGAGCTTGCAATGTCTAAAGTGGCAGATATCCAAATAAAGACAGGAGCCTTTGAAACCAAAGTTTCAGAAATTGAAGATAATGTGGCTGAAATTATGAGCAGTAAAAGTAACATCACTACTGCCGAAGAAAGCAAAACTGTAATTTTGGAAAAAAAACTGAATAAGCTTGAACAGAAAGTAAAAAGTATTATTCCTTTTGAAGACCAAACCATTATTAAGCCTCTTGCTGAGCAAATCTCCAATGTCGAACTTGCCCTTGTTACTCACAAAAAAGACATGAAAGATATACTTGCTAAGCTAAATGATCATATTACAGAGGCTACTGCTAGTGATGAAACAAACGGCCAAAATTTAAAAAAAGAGGTACAAAAATTAGCACATGAAATGAAATATGCCAATAACGCAGTTGGCAAACTTCAAACAATCACAAATGAGCACTATAGAACACTTTTGTCTACGGCGCAAAAGACCAATGAACATGCTGAGCATATTGTAGAGCTTGCTGGTATTGTTGATGATATTACTTCTTATCATTTGCATTTGGTTAGCCCTCCTAAAAATACTGCTTCCGTTAATTCTTCTGATACTAATGCTGCTGCTGAAACTGCTAATTCGACCGTTACCCCTAGCGAAGAGCCTGTTCATAAAAAAAAATTGATGCTCACAAAGTAATGGAAGATACTAGTGCTGCTAATAATTCAAACAGTTTAAAGGCGGCAATGGAAAAAGACCCCCGTTCTAGATAATGATAAAATAATTTGGAAATAAGAAAAACAATGTTAAATTTATAATATTTATACGTTTTAATAATAATAAAGTAAATGATTTAATAATTTATTTCTGTTCAATCTTGTGGTTTTAGATGCAATAATCACACATTAAATGTTTTGGCAAATATAGAGAAAAGCCTATATATAATGATAATCGATACTAATAGTATAATATAACAAAATAAATAGAATGATATAGTGAAAGGCGTTTTTTGGTGAAACAAACACATATATTTTTGCTTATTGTACAATTAAACGATCATGCAGAATTCACGATATGTGGTCACCTTCCATTAAAGCCTCGTCCCCCCCCCCTTCCACCACCCCACACTCCTTTATCTATTGGTTTGTGGAAAAAAAAATAAGTAGCACTCGTATTAAATCTCTCGATTATTTTTATAATTAAAACAAAGGCCTAAATTAAAGGAGCCAGGATGTTGTGTTAGAAAACATATTCCAGATTTCTGAATTACAAACTGCGAGTATCATAATTTATCGCGATTATTGCTAAATATGGATATGTGTACCGTGCAGATCACAAAACTTTAATTTGGTCGATAAATGTTTCAGACGCCCCCAACTACTTGAGAAAGTGTTTGTTATTTCTTCAGCAATTATGATTTATAATTGCAAATGTTTCAAGCTATGGAGCATTCTAATTTATCTAGTTTTTTTTTTTTTTTTTTTTTTTTTTTTTTTTTTTTTTTTGCTACATAAATTGATATTTACATTAGCGTACACCATACACCATGCAATGCTCTAGACATTCAATTGATATTGTTTATCAACTATGACAATCAAATAATATGAAAATCCTTTCCTTGATTAGCAAGCTTCTTTGTAAATCATTGACTCTACATAAGACTTATTAGGCTATTGAACTTTCTTATTATAAGCATTCTATGCATAGAAAGTACATGAAAGTTTACCATTAATTTGTGTATAATAGTAAAAATCTCTTGATGCGTACCTTGAGTTTTTAAAGAGCAAGCACAACTAAACAATTCCAATTTAAATAAATAAGATTAATATTCACTTAAAGTATTGTTTCTTTCGTTCATTTTTTTTTTTTTTTTTTTTTTTTTTTACCATACTATTATGTATGTATATATATATTTAAGTATATGCAAAACATTGTGACAGGAACAAACAGACTCTAAATCGCACGGTCCATTTATAGACATTTTAGCATTTAGAACAACGAATAAAACAGAGAGGCTCGAGCGTTCCATTATATAAAACTGCTTTTTGAATGTACCTTTTTCTTTTACGCTGTTTCATACACATTTGCTGATATCCTTACTCTTTTCAAATACTACAGTAATAGCCAGATAATTTTCAGAAGATATATTATTACTCTTTTCGCTCATATTTTACATGACATCACTTGGGTAACCATTTTCTCGGTCAAGGAAAAAAGAGAGTGTTCCGTATTATTAATAGTTCTATAGGTCTCGGGCGGAAAGGAAAACTAACAATTTCTTTTTACAGCGATTTTTCGTTGTACTAGAGATGATCGTGCTTTTATACATGTCGATTTCAATAAACATTTTTTTTTTACTGTCATATGATAAACAACAAATAGTCTCATGACATAAAGTTAAATGTACATATACGATTGTACAATAAATTAAGGCAATCAAAAGAACTGGATAATAATGTTCAACCTGAAAGTAATTTAAATTAGGTACATATACATGGTTACAGATAAAATCATATAAATCTTGGTACTACAGTAGTGATATAAATTGCTCAAGTATAGAATGCAATACTAATTGACTGTTATAGGCTGTTATATATATATATATATATCTAAATTATGGGATGTATCGTATCAGCTGGTATTTACCTTGTTTGGATTAGTTGAAACTACAGTAAACGCATCGCCAATGGGTGGATTTTTTACACCTTAATAGGTGCTTTTTCGCAGTATAGCTGAATAACTTTTTATTGAAAGGGATATCCTTTAAGCATTTTTCAAATGCATTTACAGAGTGATGTCAAATCCTCTAAGGCGTTCAGGGAAACAGAATTACAGGTCTTGTTCTTGTAACTGAATTTTTCTTGTACTGAAACTGACTGGGTTTGATCTTATTTTTAACTATGGACCAGAATTGCTCAATAAGAAGGAATAGAATGAGAAGCTTTGTAAACGAGAGTCAGAATAAGAAGCTCTATTGTAAACAAGCTATTATTACTACAGCATTTCTATTTTAAATTCGGACATTTCACTAAAATATTTGAACAATTTCCAATTGTATTTTAGACGGCTTGTAGTCATATATTGAGACAGAGCAAAAATAAAATCTAGACAAAATGAGAATGTAAATTCGTATAAACTATAAATAATATATGGACAAATAAAGTGCTGTTTCTAGAAAATAGTTACTTAAATATAAGCATTTATTTTTTTATGAATTGGGCACATGCTCAAATAATCAGAACTGAAAAAGTTCTATGCCATATCATATAAAAAGTACAATACATATTGAAAAAGATAAAAAATATTACAAGAGACAGTAACATCTTTTCATTATTTTCATTATAAGCAAAGTAAATAATCATTTCTTTTTAGCCCTAAACAACTTTCTGAATACTCAATAAATATAAAGCATGACGTGTGCTTTCAAACACTCGTAGTATGGAGTAATGCAATTTATTATTTTTCTTTGCATTATAAATGGAATGATGAAAAAAAAAAAAATATTCTCATCTCATTTCTTTTTTTCTATAAATTTTGCTTTTTTTTTTTACTAAAATATTAAAATTATTTCATAATTTAAACATTTGGTATGTATAAACATTGATTACTTTAGAAACTTTAAATGTTTGTTTATTATAGATTCATGATTTTACTCCCATTAAAAGAAGACCAAATGTAAGCATCACATTTAAAAGATGCTCTAAAAGAAATTTTACTCATTAAAAGGTACAATGCTGCCCAAGCATCCTGTATTGCTATTCTAAACCTATAAGACGTCTATTGTTGTATTTCTTGTTTAGATAGTTTTCAATACATAGAATAATGTCATTGGGAAAAAGAAAACAAGTTATCGGAGCCTTCCATCTTTGAATCACAATTGTGCATTGCCTCTCTCTGGCTTAGGTTTATGTCCAAAATATTATCACAATCAAGATTCTTTTTTTTTTTTTTTTTTTTTGGCTTATAATTATTTCGGTAATACTTCCGAAAGCATCCTTCTTAAAATCTCATTTAACATGGCACCTTAGTATTATCCTAATTCTTCACACACGGTAGTAGCAACAGAAGTAGCAGTAATGGAATCTTTAATGTAATTAACAACAGCCAATTACACTAAACCCATATCTACATATGTTTAATGTTAAATATAATTTTTCACTAAATTTTCTTACTGTATAAATACATTCAACTTCATTAAAGTTTGATCAATCTGAAGGCTATACACAACAGATTTGTATCACTTGTTTTTGTGTCTCCCATAACTCTCTCTCCCCCCCCCTCTCTCCCTTTCCCTTTCTCTTCCCTCCCTACCTCCCCCCCCATCTTTTCGTTACTTCAAGAACTAAAAAAGCAAAAATTTCGATCATATTATTATTTGTTGTTGCATACTTCAGCTTTTGTACTCTATTAGTATTTTTTTTTAAAAAAAGCTATACACTTATACCTTTATTTATGTGATATAAAATTGATATAGATATATAATATGTATATATGCATTTTTTAAATATGCTCAACACATTGGCTTTGCATAGTTACTATATACAACATAACTAAATAAATTTAAACATATCTATATATAAAGCAAACAAATAAGTTGTATCATCCAATAAGAAGATACTAAACAATACAACAGAAGTTTTTCTAATGTACATTACTGAATTGTTTATTTGTTCATTTTTTTTGTATATATAAAAATGTGCATTTTAGTATTAATATAGTTAAATACGATTAAATGCTTGCAAAAAAACAAAAAACAAAAAACAAAGAAAAAGTAACAAAATAGTAAAAATCATGAATTCACACGGAAACAAGTGATATACATAGCATAATTGAGCTTGTATTACTATTTGTTGTAAATATGCAGCTAATATCCTTGAGAAAAAAATGTAATAATCAATTTAATTTTGTTGTTTTTGTTGTTGTTATGGTTGCATTATTTGAAGCTCAATTTCATGTTGACTAATTTTCCAAAGTGTACTAACAGATTGGAGTAGCAGGAGGAAAAAAGAAAAAGCAAGATTTGTTCATGTAGGACAATCATAGGATCGATACACACAGAAAAAAAGAAGGGGAGGCAAAGAAGAAGGGGGGGGGGAGAGGGAAGAGGGAGGGTTTCTCTCGGTGATAAACGATAAACTTGGTTATTGCATTCAACGACTTTTTATAAATAATGCTGTCAATTTTGACATATCATTTGATTTCTTTCTTTTTACTTTAAAGTATAAAAACGATATTGGGGTTTTGGAAATGTCTTTTTAGTATTCAATGCCTAAATTAGACGTTTGATATTTTATTCTCCCCCCCTCTCTCTCTCTCCCTCCTTCCCTCCCCCCATCTCTTAATGAAACTCGATATGTAATACAAATAGGAATAAAGTTTGGAGAAGATTTATTATTTTTTAAAGGGATTTTCGTTGATAAAAAATGTTAGCTTACATATGAAATCATTATAGTTGTATTGCCTAGTAGGATTTGTTGATGTTACAATTTTTTGTACTATTATTTTTCTTCATCTTCCATGTTGCATATAAACCCAAAATTATTATATGCAACCGATCACTTAAAATCCCTTTTTCTTAATGTATAAAAACTGCAATCTTCAACTAAATCTATTCTTTTACTTTTCTTTTGCTTTTTTTTTTTTTTTTTTTTTTTTTTTTTTCTTTTCCTTAAAAATTATTTATATAAACAGAAAATTAAACATGTCGTTAGCATTTGATCAAAATCAAAATGAATCTTTTGATGAAGATGAACCAGTTTTCATTACTTCATTGACTAAATCTAAATCAAATCGAAAGCGATATGATTGTCATTTATGTTCAAAGTACTTTACTCGTCCAAGTGCATTACAAACTCATATTTACACTCATACAGGGGAAAAACCACATGGCTGCGACATGTAAGATTCTATTACATTGCCTTTTTAATAAAGACTAACTTTCTAAATAGGCCTGGATGTGGTCGTCGGTTTGCCGTTATTAGTAATTTGAGAAGACATTTACGTGTTCACAGACCTTCCAACATTAGACGTCGTCTTACATCTCAAGAAAGACGAGATTATGTTGAAAAATTGATCCAGAAATCAAATGCCATTTATGAAGGACATGCAAATTACAATACATTTCCATCAATGTGCTATGGTTCAACTTCATCGTCTTCATCATCGTCATTATCATCTTCCTCTTCTGTATTTTCTTCGCCATCATCTTCTCCTACAAGATGTCTTTCTCCAAGTATGGAATCAAGTTATCGTTTATTAAAACCGAAAGAAACTCGACCATTATGTTTGACAGTTCAACATTTGTTGAATTAGTTTCTTTTCTCTTTTCCTTTAGCAGATCAAAAAAAAAAAAAAAAAAAAAAAAAAAAAAAAAAAAAACGATAAAAAAGAAAAAAAAAAAACAACACCCTTCATTATAACCCTATCCTTTCTGTTACATATATGCCCTTTAGTATTATTATTAGTTTATTTGCTTCCTTTTTTTTTCAGTCTGCTTTTCTTCGTTTATCCAGTTTTATTTCTTCTTCTTTCTCCTGTAAATGACGCCATTTTTTCTTTTAATCCTTCCAATACTGGTTCTTCGGTTCCGTCATTACCATAGCTTTATTTATTACAGTTGTATCTATTTTAACATTGATATATCTTTGTTATTGCCATTATTCCCCAAAATATTCCCCCTCCCTCTCCCACCTCTCCCCCTCCACAAAAATACCATTTATGCCACTCATTTGCTTTGATTCAAGTCTACAAAAACCTAAAAAACTACAACAAATTTCCATGTAACCAACAAGCATAATGATGGAGCTAAAATAGAAAAACTTTTCCCTTTATTCTATAATATTCTTTTGATTCTATTTGATTCTATTTGATTAACAAACGTTTATTACAGAATATCGATTAATGTACATCTATTTACGCAAATCACACACACACACACACACACACACACACACACCCAAATGTATATGTAAAATTCCAATAAATTTATGCCTTTTAATCCAGTACTCTTCGTTGAAACAAATTTCAAATATGGGTTATTTGGCCAATGGAAATACGACTAGGGCTATTTTTTATTATTATTTCTTTCTTTTTTCATAATACCACTTTCTCTCTTTATATAAATATATATATATTTCAGTACAAACTACTATTTGGTATGGAAGATACAGAATTTTATAACGACGACGTGTTCCAGACAATGACAATAACGCCACGGGCGTTCCCTCAAATGGATTTGTTAGATGTTCGAGTAAAGAAACAAAAAAAAAAAAAAAAAAAAAAAAAACGAGTTTATTTTTATTATGCAAAAAAATCAGCTCACATGTATACATATATAGGGTAACCGAGTAGACGTGAATCAACTTGCTTCAAACTTTCATTTGATTTTGATTACACTTAAAAACACAACATGTCCTGCCTGTCCTCAATTATTGAAAATATTAAACATGTATGGTTTAGATCCTGATTGTCATGAATATATAGACCCATTTACGCATCAAGAATTTACCATTGATTCAGATAAAAAAAGAGTAATGTTACAACTAAAAGAATCAATTCCATACACTCTCATTCACAAATAGAAACAAGTTTTTTAGACTTCTCTTAAAGCATGATGCATATTTCCTTGTTCTTTGCCCCGGCACAAATGCACAAGTGGGCCAAATACAAGAGAAAACACCTTTTTTGGATTACCCGTTCATATCAACGGAAGGTGGTGCTGTTGAACTAGTTAAAGCACTTAAAGTTCATTTGTCTGATACAGAATTTATGCCTGCTATGTTACAAGTAGCAGCCAATAGTTTAGCCGTAGATTCTGTCTATATCGGTCGTGGTCCCGGTCAATATTTTCATCAGTATTTATTAAAACGTTTAGTGGAAGCTCGATGTAAACAAGAGATGAGCGGCATAGTTTGTTTTCGAGATGCTCATGAAATTATGAACCAATTAAAGAGAAAAACTATCAAATGCCAGCAAGGGAAAATGGCTTCCAACTGGATCAATTTAACTCGACCTTTAACTGCTCAACATTTATCTAAATCACCAACGAAAAAATCTCCTTCTCCGTTAATAGGAAACGAAAGCGATGAAGCAATCGCCATTTCTTCTGATTATAATGAACGAATGAGCGTTATAGATTTTGATCAAAGCATTATTAATAGATTATATAATCTACCATCAGAAGTATTAGAAATTATTTTTGATTATCTTTCAGACGATATTCCTTCCTTGGTGAGGGCATCCAGAACATGTAGAAAGTTTTACATTGCAATTTGTAATGTTTTAATTACATCTATTCGTCGTCAAATGGCAATATTGAAACCAGCATTACCTCAACAGAACAATCAAGTTGTTTGGGATGAAGCAGAAGTTGCTGATGAAAGTCTAGATCGTTGGTCCGTTGACAAAGAAGGTGTTCCTTATCGTGAATTACTGAAGCGAGTGTCGGATACTAGAAATTTGTTGATTGGAACAAGCGAATGGACTAGGTATTGGAGCCCTCGCAGCAACAGCAGTGGCAGATTTAAACAAAGGAAATAAATAAATAATGACTACTTGTATAACGTACATTTGGCTAATAAAAATTGCGCAGATCTGTGTATAATATGCGTATATATATATGTGTGTGTGTATGTAAATAAAAAAGAATTAGCTTCGCCTTTATTATGATTGTTAGACTCCCTAACTTTTACTAAGAGTACATCTTGAGTTACCTTTGATGTACCTGTACCTGTTTGTATGACATGATTCATAATTACTTGATGCACGCTTTAATATAAACCAATATTATAACCTCACTAATCAATATTTTTTCTGATATAGGCAATTGCGAGACATACAAGCATGTAAATCATGATGTTGGGTTGTCATAAATTCAATAACAGTTTATATGTGGTATTCAGTAACACAAGCTACAAATCGGAATAAAAAAAAAAAAAAAAAAAAAAAAAAAAAAAAAAACAGATACAAGCCATTTTATACATAATTTTTCTTTCATACTAAGCCCGTATACAATTCTGTATCATTCAGAAGAAAATAGCATTGTTTAGAACATACAACCTCGCGGACCGTGGTACATTCATGCACCTGATTACATATACGACGATAAAAACAACTTCATTAAAATAAACTGGCAACCATCATCTTAATCTTTCCATTTTGTAATATATATAGTTTGTAACTTGTAGAAAACTGTACTAAACCAAGATAAGGATTAAGAAATAACAAACATATAAACTATAAATACATTCATTAGCCTTCCTATCTGCTGTAACGTTTAATCGTATAAATAATGGAAATTTCTGTGTACCCAAACCTTTTTTTTTTTTTTTTTTTTTTTTGACAAGCAACGGGCATTAGACTTTCAATTTTTATTTTGGTAATTTCATATAATATATAGTTCAATGACGACAACAGGGCCATGAGGATTAAGGGGGAGGGGCATGTTTCTCTTTATGACGTTTTGTGTACCTGAAATTCCTAAAACACATACACAAACAAGCTTCTTGGTATTCCAATCACTGCCTTTAACTCTTTAAAAAAAATTATATTTCTACTTGTTTTGAGTTACATAGAACCAGAAAAAAATTGAATTGTTCAAATTATAATCTGGAAAGGTGCTCCTATTAAAATGATGTTTATTCAACTATTATAATCGCTTGATTTCGTGATTACGATCCAAATAGGACAACTATGATTCTTATGTTGTTGGTTTTTTTTTCTCCAGAAAAAAAAAAACAGATTTCTAAATGATAATGTGATACCCAATTTAAATTAATTTGTAAAAGACTCTTTATTTGAGTTCCCTTATTTTTTTTTTCTCTTTTGTGTTTGTGTGTGTGCACGATTTCTAAAATGTCAATATTGATTTGTAACATTAAGCAGTTGATTTTACAAGAAAAAAAAAAGAGAGTAACTGTAATTATTCTTTTTTTTTTTTTTTTTTTTTTACTCAGGCTGATCTTATCGACTTCATACATTATTTATTTTCATTCACACTGTTACATTTATTGATAAATTGAGATTATTTTTATCCTTTGAGGTTTTACGAAATCAAGGAACACTTTCCGGCGATAACGACAGTGTGTCAACTTTAAATATTGATCAAAAAGTTTAATTCAATTCCTCGTTTTGGCCATGCGAACATGATTAAAACTATCACTCCATGGTACATGTAACACTATATGTAAAAGACAAACTAACAAAATGGTTCTATATCATAAGCTTTTTTTGTATTACGTGGGAAATTGACATTAGTTAATATATATTTGTAAAGCTACATCAAGACATTATTAATACTATAACGATTTTTTTTTACTAAACAGAAAAACTGGGTGAAAACCAGATAAAATCATATGAGCAAAAGAAAAAAATAGCAGCTGTGTGGATAATATATAATAACTCTTCATACTATTAAAACAAGTAAATATTATCATTTGTGTGCGTATCATATACTGTGTTCACAAGAATTTTCAATTATTTCTTAGCAAAAGAAACAAATCCATTCTTCGGCCCCTTTTGCCAAGCTATTCAGATATTATCATCACAATACACAAAAATAACGTGATATATACATAAAACAAAACACACATTATATATATGAGCTAATCTTAATGTATCAAAAGGATGATGTAATTTCTTCTGTATAATAATATTATTTTGAGATTGCAATCCATAATATTGGTTTTGACCCTAAACTCAAGATAAAAAGATTATATGGTGTCATTATTGAAATCGGTATGTACGTATATGTTTGTGCAATCATACACTTTGTATCACATTTTGTATTGATCTAAAATATGTTTTAATTATTCACAAAGGTGATATGAAAAAATAAGGATACATAATAAATTTTTATTCTCTTACAATACTGTTTTTCTGGTTTTTTTTTTTTTTTTTTTTTTTGAAAAAGGTTGGCCTATTCATCGTAGATATGAAAACATAAATAATAAACTAATATAGACAATTCGTTGAAACTTGATTCCACCTTATCCCCCCCCTTTTTTTTTCCAAAAACCAACACATTGGTAAAATGTACTTTTTTGGTTTGATGAGTCAATTTTTTTTAAAAAATTCTGAAGCATTCTAGATTCAAAGAATTTTTTTTATGTACAAACTTGAGTAAATTGAAAAAAAAAAAAAAAAAAAAAAAAAAAAAAAAAAAAAAAAAAAGAGTCTAAGGTTATATTTGTTAAGAAGTCGAAACAACATAGTTATTTTTTTTTTTTCTTGAATATAATAATTATCAATAATTGCTCAATACTTTTTAGGCGGTATGACGAATTCTGCCAAATTTGAAAATGTGCACTGAGCCTAAATGCAAACGTTGATGCGAATTGTATTCGTGCATTGATAATGCTAGGTACATCTAGCCATGTAATTTTTGAAGCTTATTTTCGCAAAATATTTTTATATGTATCAAAAAGAAAAGCATTACCTTTTGAAACGAAATTACAATATAACTTACCACATTAAAATATTGAGCACACTTATAAAATTGCCAAAAAATATATCTACAAATATCTTGGAGTAATCAAAGTCTACTGCATTTGTGTTTTATAATACGCTTTCAATGGCTTTTATCTGGCATATCTATGCTCTGAAAATATCAATTTATTTTATTCTATTTCACGAACGTTAAATTTGGCCCAAGTAATTCAAAAAAATTCAGTCATCTCGTTAGAATCTATATTCCTCAAGAAGTGACATAAATATAAAAGCATCGATTGATGCTATTATATGAGATTCAGGAAGCTTACTATTCCAAATAAAAACCTTTTTTGATTTACACATTCATTTATATTTACTGTGATGTGCCAATTTTTCAAACCACATGTAAAACTTTATATCGTACATTCATTAATGTCTGTTTAATGGCCTTTCAAAATTCAATATCAAATTACAGATTTCTTTTTTATTATGTATGGCTACCAACATCAAAAACTACATTTAAAGGGTGTCTCGCGATTTTAAGCCGTATATATTTCAATATACAGAAGATATTGATAATTTTAGCAGTACAACGTTGTCTAATATTTGTTTTGTTATTAACTACTGACCAAATAATAGAGTAATTAATTCAAGAAAAAGAATTACAACTATTTAAATTGATCTTTGTAATCAGACAACTTTTAAAAAAAATAGATGTAAATTATATCGCACTACAACTTTGGACTATACATAAAGAGAGCATTTACTTGTTAATTTTGGCAGTCGTCATTGCCGTAAATGCTAGTTTTGGCTAATTTAGGGTTGTTTCTGTTTTGAAATGGTCTAAAAAAAAACCACAAACCTGCTCAAAAAAAAACTGGACACTTTATTCTTATGAGTTACAGTCAGTACTCATTATAACAGATTGGTGAAGGCAAAGAAGTGTGTCGAGTATAACGAATATTCCGTCATAACGAATTAGACGCTCTACATAGTAGAGTGCCTTGAATATATATACCAACTGCAGTAAAATACCACTGATCTTTGACCACATCAAAATTGTTAGATAAATCTTAGATGAGAATCTAACATTAAATCATGCCAAACTATACAATTAATATTATACAAAACATTCAGGAGCTCAAGAGTCATCAATCTATCCCACATACTTTATAATTTAAGTGTGGATGAATTATCCCATTAGTAATTTGCCATATTAATAACATTTAATAAATAATACAAATACCAAATATACTCAAGGAAAATTTTTGGTTCTTCCTTTACTCTTAAACTATAATATTTTCAATAAATATAGAAAGGTTGTAGTTTTATTTTCCGTAATGTTTTTCTGTAGTTTTTAATATTCAGCGATAGAAATGTGTCCTCTTTCGTATAATCTAACTTATATTAAGCACTTTTTATATATACCCCAGACGCTTTTAAATAGATGTCAATTAGTCGCGTCATGCTACCTATTTCAATATTTATTTCTTTGTATCTCATGAAAAACTCAAAAACAGGTAAAATTTACTAATTCTTCCTTAGAAACTGGGTGTTGCCTTTCATCCCTAATTTACTTTTTTTCCCCAATAAATACCCCCAAGATAGCATTATATGCTAATGTACCTGATATGGTTAAGTTTAATCCAAAAATGAATATCCAAAAATAACCTGTTTTTTTTTGCAATTGGTAGGATGTTTTCAGTGCTAATGTTTCAGATTTTTACATGTACAGTCAAACCTCAATATAAGGTCCCTCAATATAACGGAAACCTCGATATAAAGGAGGTCTTTGTATCCACCAAAGACTGGTGGACAAATTTTATAGCTTGAAATCTCTTATTTCGAATTTATATTTAAGGGAGCTTTTTCTTTCCACATATCCCTTATTTTATTATAATATTATTGGCCCAAAAATTAAAAAAAGAACAGTTTAGGTACAAAATTTTTTTACTAGATGTAAATACTGAAAATGTTTTCTAAACTTTTGAGAAGAACCCATTTAACGTAATTTGATTGCATCTGCATTGTATTAGGGGTTTTTTATATCGTAAGTAGGTATCTACCATATCTTAAATCTTCATTGTTTGTAGCAACAAAACTTGAAGTAACAACATAACCTAAACTTGCTAGGGTTTTTCTCCATTTACAGGAATAACATCGTTTGTTTCTTCCATATCGTCAATTTCATCATTACCATCATGGATTAAGGATGTGGTGTGATTATCTAAGACTGCTTTCATTCCTTTCTTAAAATTGAAGTTGATCTGTGTTTTAAAATTGATCTAAGGGAGGTCCTCGATATAAAAAGAAACCACGGGCACCCTTAAATTGAGGTTCGACTGTAGTACGATTTAGTTGCGCAAATCTATATCGAAAATACAATTTAATGGTATGCCAAAAGTGGATTGATTTAACTTTACATTGATTAACTTTTCGGTCAATATCTGAGATTCTCTCATATGAGCGCATCAATGACCCCATGAGCCTATTGACCATTTCATTTGAGCACATCCATGTGCTCTGAGAGCATACAAGAGGTCAGAGTGTGTATGTTAGAATACTTTTTACAACTTTGCCCTAAAGATTTGCACCAGAAAACCCCTTCTTCAAAGAACAAATTTACTATACATCAGGCTCAAATTACGGAATATGAATTATCAAACTCCGTTTTATGCGGACTATATCTTAAAATACCAAAAAAAAATTGCCACAAAATTCACTTTTCTGTTGATAACTCTTGCAATTTTGAAGTAATTTCGAAGAGCAGTATTTTAAAACAGATATATAAAGGAGAAAAATAATTCTAGCAAAAATCCCAATCTAGCTCATACATTATTTATAAAGCTATTTCCATTAAAAGATTACAAAAACGCGGTTTTGATGGACAATAACTCGAGATAGCAACCGTTTAAGCACATAGTTTATAAGCCAAAAATGATTTTTTTATTTAGTTTTATTATATTTTACCATAAAATTTATTTCGAAAAAAACATCAATTTCTCCTTGTATACCCTCGTCCAAAATTTGACTTTTTCGAAAAAAGCTAATAACTCTATGAAAAATAGAGCTAAAATGACAAATAATGCCTCAAATAGTAGGTATTTTTTTGCTTTATCTTTCTGTAGCACTAACTTTAAAATTTAACTATAAAATTGTTTTTCAAATTACTAAAAATTGCTTTTTATGTTTTTGCTTTTTTTGCAAAATTTTTGGCGAGACACGTTTTCAATAAATATATTATTAGATGCAAAATTAAATTTTATGTTGAGGTTATTTAATAAAAATAGCCAGGTTACTATACATGTTTGCTGTCAATTTTGCATTTTAAAAATTTAGGATCGTTTTTATCCAATTTTGCCATCATCAGAAAATTTTGGATTTAAACTACCGCCACGCCTGAGATGTATGAAAGTTCAAAAATAATTCGCCGAAATTTTTATTTTTTGCAATGCAATGGTATGTAGGGGATGATGTTTAAATTAGAAAATATAGTACTGTAGTTTGGAAATGGAACAACTCGTCATTGTAAATTGAAGCAGGGTAGTAAAATAGTTTTGTTCAATTCAAATACTTTAATTGGATTAACAAAGGTTTCTTGTATATTTATGAGAAATAAGGAATTACATTATATTTATTAAATTCAAGGAGAAGAAATTCTTTGAACATCTTGTTATTTGTGGTTTTTATCATTTTCATCTGCAGTAAATAACGAAGTTGTTTACTAAAATAAAAAAAAAATATAAAAATAAAAGCGGTAGAAATACAATTATTATCAGCTAAAGTTTTATTACAAAAGATTTCTGAAGATTAAATATAATTGAAA
>JAEPRC010000265.1:0-35768 GCA_016758945.1 Mucor plumbeus
TTGCTGTAAGCTATGTTTCATTGTTAGTTCCTGATAGACAAGAAGAATCAGTTACGGAACAATGGAACATCCTAGATCTGTCAAAGATTTTCTAATAGTTTTGGAATGTTGTAATTCTGATAGATCAGCAGCTCTTCTATTTTTGGGTGTGCTGAACTAAGATACTATTTCCACACATAAGAAATTAAATGTAATCTCAAATAAAACTATGTTCTAATATTCAAATAGAGATGACATAGATTTAATCATAAAATATGAAAAGTATGAGTAACGTAACATACAATAAAATAAACTGAACTATATAATTAAAAACGAGTAGAATCATAAATTAAACCTGAAAAACACATAGACCAAGGTAATAAGAATTGTTCTATGTGGACCATTAACAAATATGTCAAAAAACAGACATTAAAAAGGCACCTTGTGTTATATAAGATCGGATTTGCGATAATATATTTAAAAAAGAGTACAATAAAAGAGAATGTGTAATTAATCAGCTCTTCAACTGTACAATAAAAACAAGATAAGATTCATTTAGATATAAAAGTACTGCCTTTTATAATGATTTAGTGTTGAGTTCCTGAGATACAATTAAGAGCGGTATTGAACTAATTAGATCTGTTTGAGAGTAATTTATGGATTGATGTTAATCAATCATAATTAAGCCGTGATTGTAGAGCTTGTGAATTGCCTTGTTTCAATGCTGCGCTTGTTGTGCCAGGATTGTGATTTGATATATCTTGACAGCTACTTGAATGATTAACCGCTGAGGTTAAAGAGTATGGTGTCATGATTTGAGTGGTCCGAGCCTTTCGGTTAATTGATTGAGAAATAATAAACTAGGCGTTTCTTATATCTGATTCTAGACTTGTTCTTTCATATTCTAAATAGTAATCAATGGATTGTATAATCTATTGATTGGTTATAGAAGGCGATAAGGTATGACACTTGGTGGAATACAACACCTTGATTATGTAAATCAAGAAGATCAATACTCAATACTACTCAATATAAACCTTAAATCACGGACAAACTAATATATTTATCAAAAGAATAAACATATGGCTATCGCATGAGTAAAATAGAATCATACTTTTGTGATTCAATAAAAAGCATGAATAGACGCATGGAATGTAGCATGGTATGATCTGCATGATAAACATTATGGTTTAACAAATAATCTAAATTGGTAATCCCGTGATTCCTAATTCAAATAAATCACTAACAGTTACAGTAAAAACTGCCAGGCATAATGAAATTACAAATAATATAAATAGAGTAGAAATTAGAAATATAGACTTATTGCACACTATCCATTTTTTGGATAAAGAAGGATTTAAACTGTATCTTTTTTAAAGCTTTTCTCATTTTACTGCATTGGGCATGCGCCACTATGGCCTCCACCGATGAGTTTTTAAGAGCATCGATGATCTCATATGAGCACATTTTTTCTTACTAAATGGATGCCTCCATTGAGCTAGGTGTCATAGAACAGCAGTTGCCATTGTAATAAAAATCTATTTATTTTAATCACAGTTTAAATGTCAATCTCATGTAAATAAATTTGACACTTTGTAAAACGTCATCAAGTATATTCAAAGATATACTCAAGGAGCTTGTTGATAAAAAAGTCCATAAACTTTTATTATGTTCCTTAATAAGCAAGTTCTTAAACTTTTATATTCATGAAAAACCGATAAGTGTTCTATTTTTCAATCTACATAATATATTTACTCATTCAATTAATTTTGATCTATCAGAATTACAACATTCCAAAACTATTAGAAAATCTTTGACAGATCTAGGATGTTCCATTGTTCCGTAACTGATTCTTCTTGTCTATCAGGAACTAACAATGAAACATAGCTTACAGCAATACTATCACTGAAGCATAACATATTACATATCTACACATCTATCAATTAATAATCATTTATATTATTATTTCTAATAGAACCCTATCCATTAGATCTTATCACAAATATCCAATAACTATATAAACCCTAAGCCCTAGGCCTTATTCAATCCATCTTAATAAACGGTACTTTTTACGTTGAATTTATTTCATACAAGTCTCGATAAATCAGTTGCTACCAAAATATAAGCGCGTTTGCTGAACCGTAGACCAGAATTGACCAAAAAGCGACTAAAAATTTCAAGCGATAAAATAAAAGTGCTAATTTTCTATAGTCATAAGATAGATCCTACTGGAAGCTACTCTGCCGTTTTTGTCTCATCAAAAAACCTCGATTCTTTACCGAGATAATCTAAATTATAGTTCACACTACAGCTTAAAATCTATACTGACTGAGTCCCAAAATTGATTTGACAAATCAATCCAAAAATAAACCAAAAATGATCTAAAAAACAAAATTGTTCAATAGTTCATGAACTGCAAAGTAAGTTAAGCTAGCGTATTATATAATTTTTGTACAGTTTCAAATTCTGTATTTGACTAAATAATATTTGGACAAATGTTTCACATTAAGTTTTGTGTAAAATGCGATTGAAATTTTATAGGATTTTTGAAGATACAAGCCACTTTTTGTAAACATGTTTCAGATTTAACTAATTGATCTAATGTACTGCAAAATTATCCATCGATCAAAATACTGATGAACTCTTTAGCCCCATTTTTCACAGAGAAAACGAAATTTTACCAATTCTTTTTTCAAATCCAAAATTTGGAAGGAGGGTATACCCGTCTTTTTTGGGAGTAGAATCGAGAATATTCTTTTTTTGCGCATTTTTGAGGATATCTCCACGAAAAATCAATATTTTAAAACAAATTAAAATAGATCTGATAGAGCTTATTGAGCTATATAATATAAACAGAAAACAACTACTACGTAATTTAACGAATATTTTAAAATCTACTACAAAACATGTCGAAAAAGGAAAAAAAAAATGCTCAAAATTTTTTTATACTTAAATATGTTATAAAGGGCTTCAAAACAAGTAAGTTGCATTATCTAAGAGTGTTATTATAGCTTAGAATTTTGTAGAGATATGAGAGCTCAAAATTTTTGATTTTTTTTTATAGGGAATACCGTAGTAGGCATCATTATTTATTATTTAACGATTGGCTTAATATTTATAAAACTCCTACATAACGTCTATAAAGCAAAGTGTACATTAAATCGATGAAGGGACTGAGAGGCCAATCTAGTGGACATGAAGGGAAGAATAATTGGGGGTATAAGATAAATAAGATGTAATTAGGAATGACTATAATCTACCATTAAGACGCAGTACCCAGAGCCAAGCAAGGCATGCAGAAAACGTCATACGGATAGGCGTTGGTTAGGTGACAAAGCACCAAAACGGGACAATCAGTACTACATAAATTTATCAACAAGAATGCTCCTATTCAGGATTGAACTTGTGAACTTCGGCTTGGCAAGCAGACGCTCTACAAGTTAGGCCAGCCACCAGGGCCAATTTTTGATTTTTATACTAAAATACTCGTAAAAATCTGAAACATTAGCATAGAAAAAGCCATACCAACTAGAAAAAGTAGGATATTTCCGGATACTTATTTTTAGATTAAAGTCGAACATCTCAGGTGCATTAGCATATAAATTTTTCTAAGGGTTACTTTGTGGAAAAAAACAGTAAATTAAGAATGAAAAAGATGACCCAGTTTATAAGGAAAAAGCAGTAAATATTATGTATTTTTGGGTTTTCGTGAGCCATAAAATATATCTAGGAATAGGTAACATAATGCGATCAATTCATACCTATTTAATAATATTTAAGATGTATATAAAAAGTGCTTGGTATTAGATCGATCAAAAAAAAGAAAACAGGCTCCTGTCGTTGAAGATTGAAAGCTATGAAAAACAGTATGGGAAATAAAACTATAACTCTTCAAGATTTTCCTAGCCAAATTACCACTATAAGCTCGGCTCGGCAGCATCCCTAATCTGCAATTAAAGCCACAGTACGATGTATTCTACATCTATTTTTTCAGATTTTAAGTACTGATTTAATCAAATAATGTAAGCTAATAACAACCGCCAGAAAACTGTAAACCTTTGTATTTTAAATATGTTACTTTACACTATGGGAAAAAACGCAAAAATAGCAATTTTAAATTTGCAATTATTTATTTCTTTACATAAAATTGTTATAAAGTTATATCTTTTCAATAACGCTTTCATGTAAAACAGTTTCTGCAGCGATTGTCATAGTAGTTTTTTCAGAAAAGTTGTAGTTTATATCTCATTTTACACCTTTTTTCCCGTGGTGTTATAAGAAGACGGGTCAGCATTTAATGAAGAAATAAATAATAGGCAGAGTTAAATACCAGATCGATACTTTTTTCCTAGGATTTCGCATAAGAAGAGTAGCTTACAACTTCTATATTGTACATCACGTTTCCCCTAAGATAGCTTTATTTTTTTTACCTAGTGGAGTTCTACATTTTTTATAAAACAAATTATCATCTCGTCTCGATTTAGTATAACATTTATACAGAAAACTGTTATTGTCGTACCACGGCAACAGTACACATATTTCTGCATGAATGCAGGCAAGAATAATACATATAGTATACAGCCGTAATGAAAAACAGCGGATTTTAGAAATTACATATCAGTTGTCAAGATGTAAAAACTTCTAGTTTGTTCCCAATTACATCTTATTTATCTTGTGCCCTATTTATTTTTCTCCTCGTGTCTGCCCGATTGACCATCTTCAGCTTCCTCGAAAGTCATTGTACACTGTGCTTTATAGGTGTTAAGTAGGAGTTTTTATAAATACTAAACCAATTTTCAAATAATAAATAAATGATGCCCACTACGGTATTCTCTATAAAAAAAAATTGAGTTTGTATCCAAATTTGTCAAAAATTTGTGCCATTGTATATTGCCTTCTCCTTCAAAATTAAAAAGCACAAAAAATAATACATTTATATAAATGAAAGTTTAATGTTATGAATAGATCAGATCTAATTTGGTATATATAAAATAACCGGGTATATGGTACATTATAAATCCGCTATTCTTCTCACTCTTCTTCTTCTTCTTCTATAATTATCTTATGCTCTAATCTGTTGCGCAAATTGTTTTGGCGTTTCTCTATATTGTATCTAGAGCGTGATACAAGTATATCAACTCTACTAGGCTAAATAAAAAATAGAAATTAAATGAATTGAAATGAGGAAAAGTATTAATATCATCTGCTTTACCATGGGGGACACACGATGGAAGGCTGTCATGTTGTAATTAGCATCTGGTTCGGTAGACTCGGCTTTACATGCATTCTTTTTATAGCCATTTTCTTCCTTTTCTTCATCTTCTTCTTCATCTTCTGCTACAGAAGTGGCAGGAGAAGAAATCATAGAAGTATGGCCATCATCGTAGTCATCATCAGCAGTAGAACTACATGTTGAAGATGTATTTATTATTAATTCATCGTCCTCTTTTGTTGGTGTAGTGGGGCGAATAGGGGTGAGAGGCAATACTGTAGGTTTCCAAGCAGGGTGTTTCTTTTCGCATGGGCTTACATCTATTGTTGTATTGCCTTCATTTATGATAGGTATAGTTGTAATTATGGGAGGGACTATCATAGTTTTCATCATGAATTTATGCTGCTGCACTGCACCAGGAAGGTGTTTGTCATTCAACGTTAATTTTATCATAGATCTTGATTTAATTCTATTATTTATATTTATTGGTTTGGAAACAAACCACGATTTTAGAGTGTCAACCCAGCCATCCTCCTCTTGTTCCCTTTCTGTTTGTGTAGTACAATCCGTTTTGGGTAACAATGCTTCTTCGGAAGTAACATTTACGGAATGGTTCGACTTTTTTAATAACATTGTCCACAGAGTTCCGAGCATACCAAAATGATTTAGACGCATTTCTTTAACAATAGACTTATCAAAGCCTGAATTTAATAGAGAATCAGCTGTATGTTGCTCATGTGGTTTTTGATTTTGATTCGATGAAATAAGTAATGATTCGTTAGTAGCAGAGATATGATTTGCATTACTCATCCATGGGTGGTGTCTAATTTGAGTTATTGTAAAACGTTCATAAGGATTTAGTCTCAATATTTTTTGAATTAGATCAGCAGCATCTATAAAATAGCCATTAGTTTGTAAGTAATGTAGATGTTGATGTAAATGATTTTTTACCAGCTGAGAAATAAGTTGGCATGGAATAATCCATTTTAACTACTTTTCTTTGTAATTCTGGTTCTGAATCATCATCAAAAGGCAATTCACCTGCTAATAATGTATATAAAACAACGCCTAAAGACCATATATCGGTTGCTATAGTTACACAAGTAAGGAAAAGAGAACGGCATTAATAAACTACAAAGCTATACTGCATTACACGTGTTTGAACTCTACCAGGGCCAGAATAATTTTGACGTTGGATTACTTCTAAAAAGTGGAATAATGCAGATTAATTTAAAATAATTATGCTTTAAATATCTAAAAATTTTACCAGGTGCCGAATAAGCTAAACTTCCACAAAAAGTCTTTAAAAGTTGATTTTTTTCTGTTTGACGTGCAAAACCAAAATCACAAATTTTAACATTATTATTTTCGTCTATCAAGATATTTTCTAATTTTAAATCTCTATGTATAATTCCTAATGAATGACAATATTGAATAGCGTTGATCAATTGTAAAAACCATCTTTTAGCATGTGGCTCAGAAAATCTCCCTTTTTTTGCTAGTGCATCAAATAGATCACCATGTGGGCAATGTTCGGAAACAATAAATATACTTGTTTCAGTAGATAGAATTTCGTATAATGATACGATATTTGGATGACGAAGCTGTCTTTGATGATGAATTTCACGAGCCATTAACGGTGCATGCTTTTTGCTAATCTTTTTTATTGCAACAAGTCGACAGGTTAGTTGGTGCACGCCTAATTTTACTTTGCCGTAACTTCCCTATTCACAATTTTATCAGGATTACTATTACTATTTTACAGTATATATATATATATATATATATGGATAATTACTTTTCCAATGGTTTCTCCAAGTGTATAACATCCAATTGATTTTAATTTAGGAGATGCAAGTTCCTTTAACAAGTCATTATAATCTGCTGCCAACTACAAAAAATTTCAATATAAATCATGTATTTTTTGATATAGTCATACTTTGGCTTTTTGATTACGAATGACAGAATTTGACATTTATTTATAGAACTAACAAAAGAATTAAAAGGAAAGAAAATAGAGAATTGGAAAAGGATGAAAGGAGTAGAAGGGGGAGGGGGAGGGGAAATAAACAAGATGAACAGCTCACTTGAACTGAATGATTTATAGTCACAGTTGATATCTGCTAAATCATTAAAGCAAATTCATTGTAAACAAAAAATCATGTAATTACAACATCAATTCATTGTATCACAAAAAGGTTATTTCTAATGTCCTACACATTTCATCCATTGTAAGCCGATATTCATTATTACATATTTGATTAAGAGAAAGGGTTCCCCTCATATTATATTTTATATAGAACATTTTATATAAGAGGAGATAAAAGGGGAATCATGTGGTATTCACACCAAAAAGAGGTACAGTGTATACGGTGAAATATTTGATACAGTGCCGTACAGACACACACGCGCACCGTCATCCCATACACTAAAATAGGAAAAGGCGGACTCTTTCTCTCTCTTTTCCCTTTCTCTTTACTATAGAAATCTTTAATTTCTTGTTAAATAGCATTTTCTTTTCCCTTTCTTTTTCTTTTACTACTAAACACTATTTCAAATAAATTGCAATCTCCGATACACACACACATATACTCTCCATATAATCAAATATCAACATAAATATCATATAAACGATGGTAAAGGAACGAACAAAAAAAAAAAAAAAACATGATATTTATTATATTATCTAGTCATTTCCCGAGCCTATGCCATCTGTATCAACACCTCTTCAATCTACATCCGATCTAAGAACCGAGATAAATCATAGGCATCGAAGACACACTATTACTAGACCAGACTCAGCAATGGCATTATTATCAGATATGGAAGAGGACGGTGATGATGAAGAACAACAACAAACATTTGATAGAATATCAAATATATTAAATAGTTTAATACAAGAAGCAAATGATGCTGTTCATGGTATTGAAAATGAGCGCGTTCAACTTTTATCTTCGAATGCAAACAAAAAATCCTCAAAAACTCCTCGAGTATTTACATCTTCAACTATTATAACTCAAAATCATAATAATCTTAATACAGATTCAAAAATACCTAGACCGAAAAAGTCCCGTTCATCTATTCATCAAAGAAATTCGAGTGCTTCCTCATCGGCTTCTTCATCAAATTCTTTATTCTCTCCAGTCTCAGCAGCAAGTACAAGTGCAACTCTATCACGATCTCCTTCGCCGACTTTAGCAAACTTTAAAAAGCAATTATTTAGGCACACTGCACTCCGACCTCGGTCCTGCCCTACTATACCTCCTCGCCGTTCAATGACACCAAGGTCAAAGAGAAATAGTCTTGTTGCCGCATCTGATCCTATACTTGAATCATTTAAAAGACTAGACACCTCTATGGCATTGGTAGATTCTCTCTCTCGTGACCTGGCTACACATAAAGTAAAGGATAATAACAAAATCATCCTTCTTTTACTTGTACCGTTGTTACATATACCACATTCTCTAATAACCATGATTTTTGATTTTTGTTCTTCAAATAGTAGCATAAATACAAGCAAGCCAACTTCTTCATTTATATCTTCTTTGATACTTTGGGCGTGTGTATTTGCTGCTACAAATTTAATGGTGGATCAGGTTTCTGTGACACCTACGAAAAAGTCCTTAATACAAAAAGTAAGGCGCATGTCCATACCCGGTTCTTTTATAAATAATACGAAAAAACCTACAACAGAAAAGAAGAGAGCAACAGCGGCAAAAGTAGCGTCTGTTAAGCGTACTTGGATACCAGCAACTGTGCAACAACAACAACAACAACAACAACAACAACAACAACCGTTACTTGAACTTCGGAGAAGAAAATCTATTTAGTCCTACATGAAATATATAAAAAAGAAATAAAAATGAGACACATATATATTTATATTACATGACATGTAAGATAATCAAGCCCTATGTAAAACTAATTGATATTTTACTATAAATTATTTCCAAAAATTGAATTATTATACTCTATATTCACGTACACAAGGAATATGTTAATTAAAAACAGGAATGGTGTAATGATCATGATCCAATGATGATGTTTAAATAGAAAATTCGGTAATTATTGTTCTTTTTAGCTCATCTAGAAATGTGAAAGAATGTCTTAACTTTTTAAAGACAAGAGCGTAAAATTAGCACAAACTATTACTGCTAAATTAGCTAATTATCATGTCGATCACTCAGGGCAACATAATAACAGTCAAATTGCTCGGTAAACCTACCTCAATTCATATTAATCACATGCTAGAGGGCCTAGAATCAATAAGTGTTACTTGTTCTAGGATGATATATTGCTTATTAGCACAAAATTATGACATCTTTCATATTTTTATGGTGGCATTTTGCAAACATTTTGATCGTTTTCTTGAGTTTAAAGAGCATTAGAAAAGTTTTACTGATTGTATTTTTAATTGACAACGTTGAATGACACAAATAATTATAATATACTTAAATACTTCATGCGTATTGCACATTGCGTGGATAAGCTAGTATTTTCATTCAAAATCGCTTGAATATGTTATTCTGAAAGGATTGTTTAAGCGATTCCAGTTTGATAAACATGTCATATTTTTATCTCGGATTTTTGGACTGAAAAAAATCTTGTGAAATCGACCCTCAAACCCTTATGTCTAAAAGGCCAAATCGCTCAGAATCGCTTGACCTCAATTCAAACACCAAAATTAAGATTTTTAGCATAGTATTTTTAAGTCAAAAACAATCAGCTTTTCTGTGAAACTATTTGTTTAATTGTTACTTATGCAAAATTTTGCGTCTTCATAAAAAAACAAGGGTTTTTATTTTTCTATATTGCATAAAAATTTTAACGAAAAAAAAATATAAGAAAATAATTGCATTGGATGTAGAATTAAAATCTGCATCAAAGCGTATTAAAACGTTTTGCATTATTTATTCTTAAATTTTGGAGAAATTTGCAGAAGAGCTTTTTTTTTTTTTTTGTAGAAAATGGAAAATTGACAAAAATGGCGACGAGAAATCAGTCGGCAGTTGAATACCTTTTTATTATGAAATTTCCTGCTTTCTTGGTTGTGCTTATTGCATTATAACTAACGATGAAATAACTTTAAAGCTTTATAAAATTATTATCCTGTATTTTTAAATGCAAAAAATATGTTAAAAAGTTAGTTTTTAAAATAAACTTATTCAATCATTGAAAAAAAAATTCTTGAAAATATTATTGACGGACACCAAAAAAGGTTTTCTACTGTATTTCTCTCATCTCCTCCTCTATTCACCAGCAGCTACAGAAGTAAAAGGCCAGCAATTTTGTGACGGTACTCCTACATCGTCTATGATCCGAATTGACTATTTTTTCTCTCTCTTTCGTTAAGAACAAGTTCAGTTACTTAAACTATGGCCGACGAGTTGAATACCAACGAGAATAACAAGCGTCCCCTTAATAATGACAGCCCAGTTGTAGAAGAGGATTCTGGTAAATTTAATTGTAAAACCAGTTGATGCATTGGCTAATTTTCGTGTTCTGCCTTCTTTTTAGATGATGATATTGGGCCCGTTCTCCCCCCACCTCCCGCTGAAGAAGCACCCAAGAAGAAAAAGAGAAGTAAATTTTATGAAATATCGCTATGGTTTGAATGTTATCATTGACTTGAATTTAGCACTCGCTTATGAAAAACTTTATTTGGAGCATTTACCTAACGCTGATATGTATGAAAAGAGTTATATGCATCGCGACGTACTTAATCAAGTAGCTATTACAAAGTGAGTTGTGTCAATTTTCAAATAATTTTACAATGCAACTAAATGCAAATATCATTTGCTATGTAGAAACGATTTTATTGTTACAACTTCAGTCGATGGCCATTTAAAATTCTGGAAAAAGACGGCATCAGGCATCGAATTTGTAAAACACTATAAATCACATTTGTCAAGCATTGTCGATATCAGTTTATCTGCAGATAATGAATTACTAGCCACTATTTCTGATGATATGTCACTCAAGGTGTATGATATTACTAATTTTGGTATGAGGAATCAAAATTAACAATTACTTGTAATTTATTCTGATGAATATTTGTTTGTTAGATATGATCAATATGATTAAGTTGAAATATAAACCTAAGGCTGTGTGTTGGGTTCATCAAAAAGGACAAGCACAAGCTCTAGTTGCAGTGTAAGCGCTATATACAATGAAAAAGATGTCAGTAATATTAATATCGAAATTAGATCCGAGGCCGACAATTCAAATATTCACATTTACGATGGCCGATCTGACGGAAAACCTCTTCACACAATATCCAAAATGCACTCTAAACCAGTTCATTTAATAGAATTCAACGCAAGGTTTGATACAGTTGTATCTGTGGATTCTCTAGGCATGGTTGAGTATTGGTCTCCTGAAGAGCCTTTTGGTTTGCCAGATAACCTGAATTTTGAGATGAAATCACAGACAGATTTGTACGAATTTAGAAAGGTAATAAGGAACAAATAGTCAGTTTTATCGCTTTGCTTATATGTTTACATGCATAATTTTATAGAAAAAGTCAGTGCCTACCTGTTTAAATTTCTCTGCTGATGGATTAAGTTTTGTCACAATGAGTTTCCCTGATCGTCAAGTCAGACTGTTCAAATTTTTGACAGGCAAAATGTATAGAGAATATGACGAAAGTCTTCACGTTATTAGTGAGATGCAACAGGCTGGTACATCAATTTTCAAGTTGGACGATATGGAGTTTGGTAGACGTTTAGCTGTAGAAAAAGAATTGGAAAAATCAAATCAAGCAAGATTTGTAAATGCTGTATTTGATGAAACTGGAAACTTTATTATTTATGGTGCATTACTTGGTATTAAAGGTAACTACATAATTGGGTTTATAGGTTATACTTTGTGCTAAATATATACTGTATATGTAGTCATCAATATCAAAACTAACAAGGTAGCCCGTGTTATTGGTAAATCAGAATCTAATCGTTTTGTCAATGTTGGCTTATATCAGGGAGCACCTAAAAAGAAGGGTGTTTATACTTTGGTAAGATATCTTCTTCTTTACTGGATGCTGAAAATGATTTGCTAAATGATTTGTTTATTAGGCAATGGCTGCTTCTGATAATGCTGCCCTAAAAGAAAGTCAAGAACTTGACCCTACACTATTCTGTACAGCATTCAATAAGAATAGATTTTATATGTTGACTCGCAGAGAACCATTTGAGTAAGTTAAATTTCTTGAAAAGGTACAGGAATCATACTAAATTGCATTCTAGTAGTAACGCTCAAAAGGGAGAGCGTGATGTATTTAATGAAAAACCATCTCGCGAGGAACAAACGGTTGCAGCTACTCAAGAACGTAAGCAAGTGCTTGGTACTTCTGCGATTTTGCGTACAACTTCAGGTGATATTCATATGCGTTTGTTCCCTGATGCAGCACCCAAGGCCGTTGAAAACTTTGTGACACATGCTAAAAATGGATATTATGATAATCTCATTTTCCATCGTATTATTAAAGGTTTTATGATTCAAACTGGTTGTCCATTTGGTGATGGTACTGGTGGTGAATCTATTTGGGGAGATGATTTTGAAGACGAATTCTCAAGAGAATTTAAGCATGATCGTCCATACACTGTGAGTATGGCTAATGCTGGTCCAAATACTAATGGCAGTCAATTTTTCATTACCGTTGCTCCTGCTGTAAGTTTGCAAAATGATAGCATTACCTTTTGATACGATAAGCTTACTCCTTTTTTTTCGGATATAGACATGGTTAGATAATAAACACTCTGTATTTGGTAGAGTTACGGCTGGTATGGATGTAGTACATAATATAGAAAATGCAAAGGTGGATAAGACAAACAAGCCTTATGATGATATCAAAATCATCAACATTGAAATTCGATAGAGCACACATTTGGCATTTGATAATAATAATAATAAAAAAAAAAACTATTCACAATTGTATTTTATTTGAAAACAAACAACTTAACTATTATGTAGTTCAAGTTTTATAATCAAACGAACCATTATCATCATAGTGGTCGGATAACTGTCGTTAAAGCATAATAGCTTCAACGTTTGGTTTTTAGCATATATTGTATTTTTAGATTTTCTCTGCAAATGTAGAAATACTTTTAGTATTATCAATTTAGATATTTTAAATAGCTCATGATGGCTGTAGGCACGTATTTTATAACCAAATAATCAACTATAGTAAAGTTTTGATATGAGCATCTGGTTGTTGGCAATCAATTTTGCAAGAAGAAAAAGCGCATTTTTGACAAGTTTATAACAGATATATACGTAGCAAAATAGACAACAACCTTGCCATTGAGTTGCGTTTAGTGTATGAAAATCCAAAAGGTATTCAGTATACGATGCTGTTGTCTACTATTTATTCATTATCAACCGCTAAAAATCTCATAAAGAACCTCATTTAAATAACCAAGCTTTCAATTTTCTAATATAATATATATATATATCATAATATATTTTGTATTCGCCAGCTTACAGTTATTTGAATTAAACATTGTTGAAAACTGACGTTTTTTTTTTTTTTTTTTTTTTTTAAAAAAAAAATGGATGTAGAACATATTGCACTATAACTTTATTAATTGTACAGGAAGAGGGCCCTTATTACTTTTGGTAGTTATGGTGATTGCTTATATATGCTGGTTTTGGCTGTTTTAGCGCTACTACTAATTTTAAATGTTGTGATGAGCTACAAAGCCCACTTGGAAAAAGTGGGTGTCTGATTATTACAATTTTACCAGCAAATCAATAGGATGTAAGCTTTAAATTACTGGATGCTGCTACGGCTATAGTACAGTTATGGCTCGATTTAGTAGGCTCATGAATAAAGGAAATTCAATTTAACGGGCATTGTTGGCTTTCCTAATTTTGACAAGAAATTGCACTGCTATTTTCCACTATTCTGATATAAATTAACAAATTGATCAAAAAATGATTCAAAAAACAAAATTATCTAATGACTCGTGAACTGCAAAGTAAGTTGGACTAGTATATTAAGTATTTTTAACCTAGTTTAAGATTTTTCATCTATCATGTCAAATTTTAGGCAATTGTTTCGCATTTGAATTGCCACAAGATTTAAGATAAATATTGTTGCAAGAAAAAATGTATAATTTAATAAAGGAACTGAATAAATTAAATCACACACAAAAACTAAAGAACTTTATTATAAGATGGAAAGTATCTCTTTTATATCCAAACTTCTTTAATTAAGACTAATCTAAATAAGTACATATTTATATATCCAATCAAACCTATGTGATACCATAATTCCATATTGCACGATATTAACTGAGCCTTATAACATATTACACAGCAATACAGAATATGTCCTACTAAACTGTGCCATAATCTTAACCAGGGTAATTACACAGAACTGTGGATGCAACAGCAAGCATTGAGTTTTACCTAAAATGCGATTGAAATTTTGGAGATTTTTTAAAGATATACACTACTTTTTATAAGCATTTTTTAGATTTAACTAATCGATCTAATGTACTGCAAAATTATCTATCAATATAGCTATTGATGAGCTTTTTAGATCCATTTTTGACAGAGAAAACAAAATTTTTGTCAATTCTTTTTTTCAAATCCAAAATTTGGAGGGAGTGTATTACTCGTCTCTTTTGGGAGTAGAATCGAGGATATTCTTTTTTTACGCATTTTTGAGGATATCTCCATGAAAAATTAGCATTTTAAAACAAATTAAAATAGATCTGATAGAGCTTATTGAGCTATATAATATAAACAGAAAAAAACTTCCATCTAATTTAACAAATATTTTTAAAATCTACTACAAAACATATCGAAAAAGGAAAAAAAAAAAGTGCCCAAATTTTTTTTATACTTAAATATATTATAAAGGGCTTCAAAACAAGTAAGTTGCATTAGATAAAAGTGTTATCATAGCTTAGAATTTTGTAAAGATATGAGAGCTCAAAGTTTTTAATCTTTTGTACTAAAATATTCGTAAAAATCTGAAACATTAGCACAGAAAAAGCCATACCAACTTGAAAAAATAGGATATTTCCGGATACTTATTTTTAGATTAAAGTTGAACATCTCAGGTGCATTAGCATATAAATTTTTCTAAGGGTTACTTTGTGGGAAAAAAAGTAGATTAGGGATGAAAAGTGAGACCCAGTTCTAATGAATAAGTATTGAAATTTTATCTGCTTTTGAACCTTTCAAGAGATACAGAATAAATTTTGAAATAGATAGCATAATGCGATCAATTCTTATCTATTTAATAGTGTGTAGGGTATATATAAAAAGTGCTTAGTATGGGATTGGTTATAGAAAAGAAAGTATGTTCCTGACAACAAAGATTGAAATCATGAAAATTGATTTTTTTTACTCTAGTAGGTTTCTATTTTTTTTAGAAAAAAAGAATACCAAGATTTATATTAACTTCTAAATTGTAACGTTTTCCAAAAGTATTACAGCAAAAAGCCAATATGGTTCTCGATTATAGAGATGGGCAGAAAAAAATAGGATATATTTTTGTAAGGTGATTACATATAGAAAGAAAGGCAATAGAAGATTATGGACTGTAATTGTTTAGCTGTAAGATAGTATGAAAAAAAATTCTATAAAAGCATTTTTATCAATTATCATAATTGATGTATATATATATTTATTAAAAATTGAAAATCTTAACAAAACATGTCTTATCTGTGAATCTAATTGAATGCATATTGCTGTTTCAAATAAATTGAAAGTGATTGTATGAACTTAAGTGATACCAACTTTCAAGCATAAATGTATTAATCGCAAACAGATAAACAGGATGTTGGATACCATTTTGCTTTTTCGACTGCGCTTTTTTATATCATATATATTTTTATTTTGGATGTAAGTTATGACTTCTTGATTTAATTTATGTAATAATTCAATAATTGCTAGTATATTAAAAAGTGAACTCTGTCAAGAAATATTCTAGAAATTCATATAATGCAACATATGATTGATGTTTAAATAATGATTCTATACATTTCTTTCAAAACCAGTATTATGTTGGTGACCAATCAAAGGCTCTCAAACTCAAATCCTGGGGCCATGAAATTCAGGGAACATTTTTTTTTCTATACATTTACACCTCTTTTTCCTTTCAGTCTCTTTATCCAAGAACCGTACACTAGTTAGTTAGAAAATGGTGAGTAATTTAGTAATTATTTTAAAGCTACAGTAATTCTAATTAAATCAAATATAGTCGTCTGCTGTTATTATGGGTTTCGTTGTTGCCGGCGCAGCTACTGCTGGTCGTCTCGGTATCAAGGCATTCCAAGAATATCAAAAATTACCAAAGACACCCAGAATGTCCAAGTTTTATAAAGGAGGATTTGATGCCAAGATGAATAAGAGAGAAGCAGCTTTAATTCTTGGTGTTAGGTAAGGATTTAGATTGATTAATTATAATTCAAATGTTTATGCAATTTCAAATGTTTTGTAGAGAATCAGCAGTAACAAAGCAAAAGATTAAGGAAGCACACAGACGTATTATGTTACTTAACCATCCTGATCGTGGAGGTTCACCCTTTTTGGCATTAAAGATCAATGAAGCAAAGGAATTTTTGGATACTAAAGTGAAAAAGTAAAATGTACGAAATACATTTTCTCGATTGTTCATTTACTATATACTATCTTTTAAAAAAAACCCCCCATATAAAATCTCGAATTACGAATTACTCTTTCATCTATCACACGCTCTCTCTTAGATCCCCTTTTATACAATATAAATAAATCAAATTTGATACACACTATATTTAAGGAATTGTACATGGTAGTTATGTAGACATAAGGCAAAGTAATTAACGGTGACTCGCTTTCCCTTATAAAAACAAGGCAGCAACACCAAAATCAAAATTTTCCTTCCCTTTTTCACTTTAAAAACTTTTTGTTAAGATGTCTGACCCTAAGGCTACTAACCCTACCGAGACCAAGAAGGTCGCTGAACCCGTTGTTCTCGATGTTTCTGACAGCAATGTCCAAACAAAGTATAAGGATGCCGGCAAAATCGCTGATGGTAAACTTCTTCAACGCGCTTTTTTACATTTGACATTTTAACATTTATAATTTATAGCCGTTCTTGACAAGGTTATCAAGCTTTGTGTTGTTGATGCCAAGATTATCGATATTTGTATTGAAGGTGATAAAGCTATCACCGAGGCCACCAATGCCATTTACAACAAGAAGGGAAAGAACAAGATCACCAAGGGTAAATTTTAATTGATATTTTGTGGCTTTGTCATGTATTTTGTAGCTAAATTTTAATTTTTTTTTAGGTATTGGATTCCCCACTACCGTCTCTGTTAACAACTGTGTTGCTCACTTTACTCCTATTGCCTCTGACCCCGAGGCTGCTATTACCTTGAAGGAAGGCGATGTTGCCAAGATGTAAGCTTTTAATTTATAGATATTTCTCGCATGACATTTAACATTTAATTAGTCAATTGGGTGTCCAATTCGATGGCTACTGTTCCACCGTTGCCACCACCATTGTTGTTGGTGCCAAGGGCCCCGTTTCCGGTTCCAAGGCTGATGCTATTAAGGCTGCTGAAACTGCCTTGGAAGCTACCCTCCGTTTGATCCGTCCTGGTAACAAGGTTTGTAAATTTTGACAGTTATTGGTTACCATGGTAACTAATTTTTTTTATGGATCTGCATTAGAACATGGATGTTACCAAGACTGTTGATAAGATTGCTGAAGCCTATGGTGTCAAGGCTGTTGAAGGTATGTTATCTCACAACCAACTCAAGGATAAGACTGATGGCGAGAAGCAAATCATCTTGAACCCTACCGATAACCATTTGCGTGATTTCAAGCGTGTCGAATTTGCCGAAAACGAAGTTTATGCTGTCGATATCCTCATCTCTACTGGTGAAGGTAAGGTTCGTCCCTTGAAGACCCGTACCACCATCTACAAGAAGACTGGTATCCGTTACCAATTGAAGATGGCTGCTTCTCGTGCTGTTTTGTCCGAAATCCAAACTAAGGCTGGTGCTTTCCCCTTCTCTCTCCGTGATTTAGAAGATGAACGTAAGGCCCGTATGGGTATTGTTGAAGCCGCTAAGCATCAAACTGTTTTGCCTTATGATGTCATGTACGAACGTGATGAAGCCGTTGTTGTTCAGTACTTGGCCACTGTTATGGTCACCAAGAAGGGTAACACTTTGCTCACTCACCCTCGTTATGATGCCGTTGAGGTTCAAACTGATAAGTCTGTCAAGGATGAGGAGATTGTTAAGCTTCTTGCTACCACTTATGAAGCCCCCAAGAAGGAGAAGAAGGAGAAGAAATAAGTTCTTTCATGAAATGTCGTTAGTTCTTTATATAAATTATAAATAATTTTTTTTTATTATTATTTCTTGTTGCATTTTTCAATTATAAAAAGAAAAAAAAAAGTATATCATTGACTTTTCCCTGTATAAAAACCTCAAATGTTTGGTATCCCAATACTGTTAATATTTTTATGCAACTTATTAGTCTTATTTACGAGAAAAGCTCAACATGGACCTAATTCAAAATTAATGATAAACATTTGATATAAAAACATTTACAAATCTTACATTTTTGAGCCTTGATTAAACTTTGATAAAAAGGCTTCTTCCAATGCTGATTGAGTTACAGAGGAATCTGATATATCACTAAATGAAGATCCAATTGAATTCATTGCGCTTTCATTACTTGAGCCTGGTGCAGTTGATATTTGAAAGTTATTTGCTGCTGGTGAATGTACAGGCGATTGGGGCTGTGTGCTTGATGTTTTAGTAGAATGTTGTGATGATGTAGCAGATGATGATTCAAGTGGAACTTCTTCACTATTCACTTTATCAGTATGTAATCTCTTCAGATTTTGTATAGACATGCTTAATGCCTGTCGACTATTTTGAAGACCATTTGAGCTGCTACTGCCAATGTTTTTCTTTGATTGTCGAGGTAAAAATGCAGGCTCTTCCACTTGCATTTTCATACGTTCAAAATGACTACTAAACTCTTCATCGTCTGTCTTTTCTTCTTCGTCGTCATTGTTATGTTCTTCCTCTTCTAGTGCCTGATTTATACTTTCTTCGCTACTGCTAAAACTATTATCATCAACAGTATAAGGGGGAGCAGGATATGTTGCAGTTGATGTGCTTTTATATATGCTACTGGTTAATGATGATTTCATGGACACATTATCTTTTGATTTGTCAGCGAGACGAGAAGATGTATTTGATCGCTGTATAGAACCACTACTTTCTATTCTTTGTGATTCTTGTTGCTGTTGCTGTTGTAGTTGTTGTTGATATTGTAATGTGTTTGAATATCGAATAGATGCTATTAGAATAAAAAAAAAAAAAAAAGTTGAACAAACATTTATATAATTTATAATGGAATTTTTACTTGATCGTGGCTTCGTTGGTGTAGGGCTCTTTGCATTAGTTCTGTTTATATTCGAATTATTTGTATTTAATCGTAATTGCTGATGAATACCACGCAGTTGAGTTTCGTAAATAAAGGCTGCATGACGAACAACGTAAGAAGTAGGTACACCTAACTGTTCTGCAATAACATTCCCTATAATGAAACATTAGAAATTTAAATTATTGCATTTATTTACTGTAGTTACAGTCTGTGTTCTTTTGACTCATATATTGCCATAATTTATGCTCCATTTCCTCTGTCCATACTATCTAATAAATAAATACGTATGTTAATGATAATTCAGTTAATGAAAAGGATAAAACAAATGAAAATTACTGATGGAGGCTCAACAAAGCCTTGTGGCCTTTTGAAGGGCAATCGAATGACTACATGAAAGGTATCTTTATCTTCAAGTCCCATATCTTTACGTTTTCCTAAGCAGTAAAAATACGACAAAAAGATTAGGAAAAGAGAGTGTTACCTTGTGTGGTGGGGTGTACTGTAGTTTAAACAGGCGAAAGAAACCCGTGATAATATTGAAACCAATCTTCAGAACATAGCTAAATGATGGCCAGCCGTATAAAGAATATCAAAACATTCATATAGATACAATATTATAAATTTAATGGTATTATGTACTGAAGCAAACGAAAGGTGCTTATAGAGGTTGATATTATCAAGTTCATTCAAAACGTTTGACTGAGGGAGCCTTAAGACTTTTTTTTAGTTCATGACACATTTTTTATTAAATATGTATTATGCAAAACCCAAATAAAAAATGCAAGATACAAATTCAATATTTTATCTATTATACTAAAATTATTTTACTAGAAAATCAAATTAAATGAGTTTGCAAATTTTTTTTAAAATTAATATGCTTTCAACATTTGAAACGAGAACTTAATACAACGTATCTGTAGTTTTTATAGGAAATACTACAGTATAAATAGTTGAAATAAGCTCACAAATTTTATTTACTTTCAGATTCAAACATCTTAAAATGTTATCACTGCTATTTAGAAGTTGTTTGTAAGTTTGACATGTAGGTAATGTTCAAGTTGTACAAACATATTTGATTAGAAACTCATAGATTCTCAGACAAACCCATTCAACCCGTTTTTGACTATGGTAAATCATAGTAATTATTACTTTTACATTTGAAACAAAAAAATAAGGGTTCACTGATTTCAATTGTGTTTTAGGTAACTTTTTATATACATATTAGAACGGAAACCCCTCTTTCTCAGTGTCAATTCAGTTATAATTTGCAATATCTTTCAGACGTATCTCTACAACCCAATCAAATAAGCTCCCTATAGTCACACTAAACAGGAACCTCAATCTATAAAATACAAATGCTCTTAAACTTTTTGATCAAACCTCTTTCTTTTAAGCCCACACATAAAAAAAAAAAATGGCTTCCATTCCTTCTATTGAACAATTAAACAAAGAAACACCCGAGAACTTTGTACAAGCCGTCAATACTCTTTTCGAGACCGCACCTCCTCTCGCCAAGCGTTTGTTAGACGCTCGTCCTTTCTCCTCTTATATTCAACTTATTGATTATGCCGAGAAGGTTTGTTTAGGAAATGATCTCACGCAAGAAGAGAAATTGGAAGTAATGAATGCTCATCCTCGCATCGGTGCTTCCAAGGTTGGACTTTCTGCCAACTCACTTAAAGAACAAGGCTATAGTTCACATACTGGTCAAGTGTCTGCTCAAGATGAAGCAGTTAATGCCGAATTGGCTAAACTTAATCAACAATATGAAGATCAATATGGATTCAAGTTTGTTGTTTTCGTAAACGGTCGTCCTCGTAATCAAATTATTCCCATTATTAAGGAGCGTATGGCTGCAAATGATCGTGATAAGGAGCTTTATGTGGGAATTACAGATATGATGTTGATTGCAAAGGACCGTTTAAAGAAAGCTACTGAAAGTAAAATCTAAAATAATAAAAAAAGATAGTATAAAAAATATACCTCCCAAAAGCTGTCTATAATGAGTTTTTAAATGTCAGGTTTCTGTGTAATTGGATCAAAACCGTACATAGTGTCACCAATGTGTGATTTCCCAATAACATTTGCTCTAATGTTGTATGCTGTGAACAATATGTACAGATACAGGAAACTTTAATATCTGTTTTAAGAGTAATATTGGTCATTAAAAGAATAGCAATAGTACTACTAATTGAGCTCCAAACCAGAAATAGTATGTTAAAGAAATATTTAAAGCTTTGCAATTGCTTCCCTTTTCACCAAGATTAAACTTTATATTAAAGCTTATAGTTAATACGTTTCTGAATTATTTTCTTCTGAGCAGTATTAGAAGCGTATGTATGATTTCAAGTGGTATATAAGCTGTTGCTGCTACAGCTGCTGCTGATACTTTCAAGATTTAAAAGCTTGCCCATTTCAGATTAGAGCTTCATTTTATCAAAATGGAAAAAATTATTACTTTTCAATAGACTTCTCGAAATCCGGTATATAAAGTATGCATTACTTGTTGAGTGATTTTTGTAGAGTTTTTAATGACAGTTTTTAATGCCAATTTCAATGGTACTTTTTATATGAAACCTTTTCACCAAAATCCTCAATAATTAAAAATATAAAAATAAAAGTCTTTTCCTCAATATATCAAAACTATCAAGCAAAAGGCTAATTTTGATGTAATATACTGAAAAAAAATTGGATATTTTGACTCATAAAAACCATATTAAGATATCGCAATTTGGGATCAGAGATAGATAAGAGCGATTTGGGAGCCATTTGCCCCTGTAGTACCAAGGACCGAGGCCATTGAAATCTTATGATTTTGGAAACGAGAAAAAAAAATATAGAAAGAAGATTGATAATGTGATAACGATTATGAATTAATTTAAGCTTCAAAAAATGCTGGTTAAAATGGTAAAACTTCTTAAAGTACGTGGTTTAAAATATACTTGGCTATTGACCGCATAAATTGAAGCATATATATCCAAAGATGCTCCAAGAATGCTCCTACCTGAAGCTTCATGATCTTGACGTAAGTATCGCTCATATAAAAAGTTAAAATGCAGTATATAGGCCGAAAAATTGATTTAAGACACCTTTAGAGGTTTTACAGACATTTTTAATCGAATTCTCAATAAATAAAACCCTATAAACACAAGTTGAAGTGATAAAAGCCTAGTATTTTGTTTTTTACTGTTCGAAACCCTCATATTTGATGTACTAGAGTTCATTTAGGCGGTTGATTATATAAAAACAGATGTAGAGTGACGTTATAGAGTAACTGTTTCATTTACTAACATGATTGAAATGCACTCAGTTTGCATTAAAACTAGCTGGAAATGATAAGTCAGAAAAAAATAATCTACTCTATACATTGAAGATATCACATAGATGTTTTTTCTATCAATAATGCATTGTTTTCTGATCTGAAGAGCATGACTGGAAGCATTTTTCAAAGGAGTGTGGTCACATTCATGGTCACGACGAAGCCGAAACTTTGACATTTCAATGAGGGAGGGGGGGAATCCAATAAAGAAACCCTTGTTAGATTGTTCTTTTTGTCCCTGTCTCCAACTCACTATATCAAATAAAAGATGTCTCAAGCTGTTGGAAATGTAAGATTATAAATGAATCATTTGAGCATGCAACTAATGTCTATTTATTTTTCCAAATTCAGACCGCTCTTGCTTATGCTCGTGTATGGCATGTTGTTGATGCTAAACAAAGAGTTATGGGCCGTTTAGCAACCAATGTTGCAACTACTTTGATGGGAAAGCACAAGCCTATTTACGACCCTGCTGGTAATTTGTTGAATGATATTTTTACAACTTTTTTTTAGGGTTTTCTAACTTTTTTTTTTTTTTTTTTAGCTGACTGTGGAGATTATGTTATTGTTTTGAATGCAAAGGATATTTTAGTTTCTGGAAAGAAAGCCGAACAAAAGTTATATCGTCACCATACCATGCACCCTGGTGGATTAAAGGAAATTACATTTGAAAAGTTACAAGCAAAGGATGCAACAGAGGTAAAAGAAGATGAAATAATTTTAATGATTTGTTATTGATATTTGGAGATTTTTTTTTATAGCCTCTTCGTAAAGCAATTTCTGGTATGTTACCAAAGAATAAGCTTCGTGCAGTGCGTATGGATCGTTTAAAGATTTTCGAGGGAAGTGAACATCCTTATGAAGCCAACATTATCAAACAACATGGTGTTACTAAAGAATAGAACTTTTTTTCAACTCAAAAAAAAAAAAATTCAATAACACAATTAAACAACAACACATTTGTACAGTAAATTATACAACAATAAAAAAAAAGTATATAATAATATAGTATCTATTTATTTTTCAATTGTTTGATTATCAATCATCTCTTCATCTTCTGGTTTAATATAAGGTGATGATTCTTTTTGTTGAGATGAGACATCTGTCATTTCTTCATCCTCGTTATTATTATGATGCGTTACAAAGGATGGCTTGGGTGATTTAGGTTCTTCTTTTGTAGCTGTATTAATGAGCATTGGATTCATGTGAGCATTGGAAGAAGGTGGTGATAAGGAGGTTCTACGGCCATTAATATCAGGGATATGTAATTGCTTGGGCGGTTCATTTGATCTTGCATCATTTTCAGATAAACCTGGTAATTCTTTTCCAGGTTGAGCAATATCACGATGATCAACTTGCTTTTGTTGAGCTTGTCTAGATCCCTAATCATAATAAATGTTAACAGTAGTTCAGTATACAATCCACGAATGGTTTTACCTGTCCGTAAGGAAGCATACTGCTACTCCCAGCTGCATGTTGAACATACTGGCTAGGATTAATGACATCTTGAGGCACTGGTGCAGCACTTCCACTCACAGGCTTTCTTAACAAATCAATACGTTGTTGAATATGAGCATTATTTGGGTCTAATTCAGCAGCACGTTGATATGCATCCAAAGCATCTTGCACTTGATTATTACATGACTCATATAATGTTCCCAAATCATACCAAACCTCACTAATATAAGGGTTTAAACGAATAGCTCTACTATAGGCATCCAAGGCATCTCTGTATTGATTGATTTGGTAATACAAAACACCAATTGAGCACCAAAATGTTGGATTACGAGCATCTCGATACACTGCTTGTTGATATGATTCATAAGCTTTGGTAAAGTTTTGTTCTGCCATATAACAGCGGCCTACAAGATACCATGATTGAGCATCTGCACTATCTGCACTGATTGATTTTGTCAAGAATTCAGTTGCCAATTTCTGGTTAGTAAAAGAAGTATCAGGTTGATGATAGAGCCACCCAAGTTGCTGTAAAACTTTTGCGTGATCCGGATTTTCGGATAACACATGTTCGTATGCCTCTTTTGCAGCATCATACTTTAAAAAGTTAGTGTCTCATATAATCTGAAACTACTAGGGCTTACCTCTTTCTTTTGTTCATGGACATGACCTATTTGAAACCAAATGTCTGATTCGGTCAAAGGACTGGGTGGATGTTGCAAAACATATTGAAAATACTAATCATATAAATACATCAGAAATATGAAAATATACATCACCAATAAAACTTACTTGTAATGATGGATCAAATTTACGTTGTTGCTTATATATAATGCCCAATCTGAAATAAACTTCGCTTGATTTTTCAAATTGAGGGTCCATTTTCATTACAGCTGAAAATGCTTCTTCAGCATGTTCTAGTGAACCATAACGATCGTATAAAATACCAATTCCATACCACAATTTAGCATCTTTTGGGTTCTGCAAATGGTATAATGCTTGTTGATACGCTTGGTATGCTTCTTGCAAATTGTCTGACATTAAGTAACAATGACCTAATGCTGCCCAAATATCACCATGACTTTCTTGAATTGCTAAAACTCTTTTGAAATATTCTACTGCCTATAACAGATCAAAATGATTTTAATATTTTGTAATTTAATATATATGCATATATGTTATTACTCTGCTGAATTGCTCCTTTGCACGATAAATTGATGCGATTTGAGATAAAGCAAGAATTGAGTAAGGGTTATGTCTTAAAGCCGATTCATAACTATTAATGGCTTTATCATGATCACCCATCATTTCCGCCAAGTTACCTTAAGCAAATTCTATTGTTAACATCAACCTACATTTTGTTTTAGAATTCTTATTTTACCAAATGTTATCCAGGTTTGTTCATTCGCAGAAGCTAACTTTTGTACGGTATTTGGTTGAGAATGCTGCATGCCGTTATTACTGAGAGTTGTATTCATTAATATTGAACGGCTGGATGGCTAATCGTTTTTTTTTTTTTTTTTATGCTATAACTGATTGATAAGAAAAATCCTTTATTGAATATGTATATTTTAGTTTTCTACTGTCTAAACGAAATAATAGAAACGAAAAATAAAAAGAGAAATTGCCTCAATAAGGGAAAGAAAGAAGAATCCAGGTTATATTTTTAAGTTTGATTAAAACTCCCAAACCATTGGCGGTGATCAGAAACAATTAAGTTTGGTTCAAGGGAAAACTTGGGGATCGAGTTAGAGCGATCTAATCATAATAAAAGAACGACTTTTTTAATCACCATAACTGATGTGATTTTAAACTGTTAATTACTGTAGATTTAATCTTATCTATTCACAACAAATCTTTTGATACACAATTTAAAAGTCTTAATTAGTGCTGCTTTAATTTTATCAAACAATAGTTATCAGATTGTATGGCACTAGTTGAAACTTAATACTTTTTAGCCCATTTTATGCATTCTATATTTATAATACGGAGTAAATTCAAAAATGACAGGTTTAATTTGGCTCCTTTATGATGCCCAACTTTTCAAATAAATGAAATATAGTGTGCAGTGTGCCATCCTGCTGCAATGACATTAACTTTTAGAGGAAATATTTATGTCAGTATGAATATGGATTTTGAAAGATTTCTTTTATTATTTCAAAATAACTGGTCTTTTAAAAGTTTCACAAATAAACTGATAAATAGTTGCATCAATTACACCAATTTTTTCATTTCCCAAAGTATAAATGCTTCAAACTTCCATCAGATTAGCAAGATCCCACTTCTCATGAAGAGGGGGTGTGCGGGACGAGGTTTCGGCCAATATAAATGTCATATTTTACTACTTCACTTTAAAAGCACTTTCCCAAGCAAATAAATGTCTTAAAATCTGCTACCCAACAAAGTTCATTATCTATACCTTGGGAGTCAACTGAGTTAAAACTTCTACGTTGTTTGTAAAAAGCACAGCGCATTATGATATGTATCTGTTCCTGAAAATATTTTGTATTTTACAAAAGACTAAAAACAGGCTAAACTGACTACTTTTTCCTTAAAAACTGGGCCTCACTTTTCATCACAGCTCTACTTTTTTTTTTTCACTAAATAACGCTAAGAAAAAATTATGTATGGGTGTACCTGAGGTATTCAACTTTAATCCAAAAACAAGTATCCGAAAGTATCTTGTCTTTTGCAGTCGGTATAACTTTTTCAGTACTAATGTTTCAGATTTTTGCTATTAATTCAATGCTAAAAAATAAAACCAAGCCCTTGGTGGTTGGGCTGAATGGTTAAGGCGTGTGCTTCCCAGGCGCAAGGTCTCGTGTTCAAATCCTGGTGTCGACAAGTTTATTTTGATAATGTTATGTAGTACTGTATATCCTGTTTAGTGTCATCGTCGCCAACCCATAACTTTTAGTATGACGTTTCTCCGCATGCCTGTTTGGCTCTGGGTGCAGCACTTTATTTAGTAGATTTCTTTCCCCACTTTCATAATATCATCATATCGCAATCTCGTTTATAATAGGCCCACTTGTGGAGACCTCTCAATCTCTTGACCTTTAGTTTTACGTTTACATTGTGCTACATGAAGCGTTATTGTAGGAGTTTCATGTATATTAAGTCTTCACATTAAATAATAATAAATAAAGTATATCCACTACGTTCTACCCTATAAAAAAAAAAAAAAAAAACTTTGGACATTAAACAATGAAATAATTTTAATAAGAAAAGTTATTTCTCCATAAAAAATAAATAAAAAATAAAACCTTTGAGCCTTCATATCTCTATATAAAATTAATCTATCCCAGCACTTTCTAAAATAAAACTTACTTGTTTTGAAGTACTTTGTAACATATTTAAGTATAAAAATATTAGGGGTTCTTTTTTTTTGACATTATTATAACGAATTTCAAAATATTCGTTAAATTGAGCAGCGGTTTTTTTTTTTTTTTTTTTTCATCACTGTCATAGATTTTGGTGAGCTCTATCAGATTCAATTAAGTTTTTTTAAAAAAAAATATTGATAATTAGACCTGAAGAACAAAATAGGAAATGTTATTATGCTAATCCAGAGAAAATTCATCTGTAGCATCAAAGAATTCATTTTCATTGGAACTAGAAAGTACTGTCGAAGTAAAGTCTACCCTAGCCATTTGGTTGCGCTGATGATATTCCTTAAAAGTGCCAGAGGAAGTCCAATTTCTAAGAGTAATGATGTGGTCAGTTGCGACACCTTAATCCAGAGCTTTGGAAGAAGCTAAGGAACGAATAAAAACTCGAGGTTCGGAAGTAGATAACGAAATAAATTCACGATGAAGCCAAGAGGACAGAGTACTGGTTGTTAAAGGTTCGTGGATGTTGTTTAACTTGACAAAGAGATGAAAGTTGGTAGGCCTAGTTTGAAAATCCGGATGATCCCGTAAAGCCTTGAAACATTGGATTGGACATAATTCCAGATCATTAGCATGCTGGTGTATAGTGAACGGCTTGATAATGCGATGCTTCTTGCGAGTTTCCTTAGGAGCAACCACATGAAATTGGAGACAACCATTGGAGGTAAGTATATCACGTGAAGAAAAGGGAACACGAGCCAAATCAGAAGGTCTTAAGAAAGCAGCCATAGCAAGAAGAAATAAGAACTTTTATTGAGCAACTTGGTGGAAATGTTGGATCTCGAAGGGATCAATTGTGCGTATTCTAAGGAGGGAGACATATCTACTTGTTCTCGGTGTATGGAAACTGGAAAAGCTTATTGAGAGAGACAATCTAAGAAAGAATTGGCCAGTACATTTGAGCCGATGCCATATGGGTTATCATGTAAATGAGTAACTGCCGCAGGAACTGTCCCCTAGAGTAGATACCTGTAGATTACGAGCCTGTCGAATAATCGCTAGGAATTTGATAAGATCTCCGCCGGAGAAAGTAGTATAGGAAATCTGATTGCTAGCAGGTCATTCTAGAAAACATAATTGATTTTTACGGTATGCCTTGTTGGTTGGGATGTGAGCCAGTCGTAGGCATTCAATTCTGTGTCAAGAGTATATGGGTCGTGGCCAGAGATGTCGTTTGTACTACGTGAGGAAGAAGGAACAAAGAGCTAGAAATAGACATTTGTTGTAGCTGAGGGAGCCAAATCCCACTTCGCCAATACGGTACTTTTAGAACTATGTACTGGATCCGTTCTTGTCGAATCTTTTCCAATATTCGAGAGATGAGGTTCCTAGGAGGATTTTTGTAAGGATTCAGGAATGTCGTTCAGGAGATGGAGAACACATCTGTGTGGAGGATAGCATCCGGATCCGGAAGCCAAGATACGTACTTTGGCAACAGCTTGGTCCTTCGATCGGCAAAGAGATCGATTGAGAAGGGGTCTCATCACTGGTTGATTTGTCTGAATATGGAGGATTTGACCTGTCATTGATTCTTGAATTAGGTTCGACGAGACTCCATATTTGCGATGACGCTGTGAATGCCACTGATATGTTGTGTTTGGAGTTTGGATTATAATACTGTGGTGAACACACCAGTTTTTTAATAGTGTATAGTGGAACATTTGAACGTCAAATTTAAGTAAAGTACAAATAAATGCTCTTCTTAAAGAACATCGATGTGTTTGTGGCCACATTAAATTTGAAGCTTCAAAATTTTGGAAACTTTGAATACACATATCTTTCGAAATATTTGATGTACATAGTGATGCTCCATCCTAAAAAGAAAAAAAAACCCTGTAACTAGCCAAGCAAAAGGAATTTATTATTCAAAAGAACTGTTTTTTTTTTTTTTTTTTTTTTTTTTTTACTTTTCATTAATTGACTTTTCAGTCAATACCTGAGATGCTCTCACTTGAGCATAACCATATGCTCTGAGAGCATACAGTAGGTTATAGTGTGTATGTTAGAATACTTTTTATAACGTTGCCCTAGAGATTGTACCAAAAAAAAACCTTTTCAAAGAGTAGATCTACTGCATATCGTCATATCGAGCTCGAATTACGGGATCTGAAATATAAAACTCCGTTTTATGCGGATTGTATCTAAAAATACCGAGAAAATCGTTACAAAATTTACTTTTCAGTTAATAACTCTTGCAATTTTTAAGTAATTTCAAAGAGTAATGTTTTAAAACAAATATATACAGGAGACAAATAAATCTAGCACAAACCCCTATTAAGCTCATACATTATTTATAAAGTTATTTCCATTAAAAGTGTATAAAAACGCAACTTCAATGGACTGTAACTCGAAGTAGCAACCGTTTAAGCATATACCTTATAAGCCAAAAATGATTCTTTTATTTGGTTTTATTATATTTTACCATAAAACCAATCCCGAAAAAATTATGAATTTCTCCTTGTATACCCTCGTCCAAAATTTAGGTTTTTCAAAGAAAGCTAATAACTCTATGAAAAATAGCACTGAAGTGACTAGTAATGCCTCAAATGATAGGTATTTTTTTGCGCTACTTGTTTGCAGCACTAAGTTTAAGACTTTATTATGAAAGTATTTTTAGAATCACTAAAAACTGATTTTTATTTTTTTGGTTTTTTTGAAAAAATTTTGGTCACAAAAGTTTTTAATAATTATACAGTTAGATGCAAAATTAAATTTCATGATGAGGTTATTTAGTAGAGCTAGCCAGGTTGCTATACACTTTTGATGACAATTTTGCATTTTAAAAATTTAGGATGGTTTTTATCAATTTTTTCATCATCAGAAAGTTTTTATTTTGAATTACCGCCACACCCGAGATGTATGAAAATTCACAGAAAATTCGTCGAAATTTTTATTTCTTTGCAATTCAATGGTATGTAGGGAATGTTTAAATCAAAAAATATAGTAGTTACAAATGGAACAACTTATTGTAAATTGAAACAATGTAGTAAAATAGTTTTTAAATTCAAATACTTTAATTGAATTTACAAAAGTTTCTCGTAAATTTCTGAGAAATAAAAAGCTACATTTATTAAATTCAAGGAGAGAAATCCTTTAAGCACCCCTTTATTTGTATTTTATATCATTTTAACCATGTAATAATAGGCTGCATGACGGCGGTGAATTTCATTAAATTTGCACCACAATATTTTTTTTTTTTTGCCTTGGTGGTGTGGTATAATTACAAATCTCTTATGCAATGTTTTTTTCAAATATTTTTTTTCTGATGATAAATAGCATCATCTAATTACAACTACAATGCTGGCAATGTCTTAACGTGTACTTTGTTGGCTCTTTTTGTCTAAGGGATCCTCACACATCGTAAATTTCAGCGGTATTCGATGTTGAAATTTATTTTAATTCATAAAAATTTACCAAACCAAATCAAACTTATTATGAATACTCTTTTGACATTTTTTTCATTTTATTTGTTGTATTCTACCAAATGTCATACTTTGTCGCTTTCTATACTTCTATAGCAATTGATAGATTATACAATCGATTTTTTACTATTTAGAACATGAAAGAACAAGTCGGGAATCGGATATTATATGTTGTGTCAATATCTATATCAAGGTCGCACATCCAATGTTCCAGTCTATAATCGGTATTATAGTAAATTAAAGTATGTTTACATGGTCTACATCATGTTCTCCATGTTGTTCCACAGCATGTCCTTAAGATAGTAAATCTAGTTTTAGTTATAATGAAAGTATATAAATACATCCTCTGGGTGTATCATTAATAAAAGTGTAATATTTTGGCAAGATTATTTCTATTGACCCTTTTTGACATTTCAATATATGTATATATAAAAAACGTCTGGTTTATTGTTTCTCAATCAATTCACCGAAAGACTCTGACCACTCAAACCATGACACCATACTCTTTAATATCAGCGGTTAATAATTCAAATAGCTGTTAAGATACACCAAACCACAATCTAGGGACAGCAAAGGCAGCATTAAAACAAGACAACTAACAAACAACTCTGCAAGCACGGTTTAGTTATGATTGATTATTAACTTCAATCTATAAATTACTCTCAAACAGATATAATACAGTGGTCGTGCTATATCAGGCTACACTACATAAGGCTACGCGCTCTATAAGGCTAAGGTTTTTAAAAACTTTTTTTAAACAGGGAAATACTTTTATTATTAGGCTTACTTTATATAAAGCTATGCCAAAGAGAAATTGGCTTTATTTATATTGAACGCACCACATGACTAAAATTGTAGCGATTGTAGACATGAAGTGGATCAACGAGGAAAACATGATGTAGATTATATGACTGCACTTTAATTCACTAACAACATTGATTATAGCCTGGAACATTAGACGTGAGACCTTGATATACAGTAGATATTGACATAGCAGGTTTTCATGATGGTAATTACTACGCTTTCGGGTATGCGTGTATATATTAAATATTTATAAAATTTTAATACTTTGTTTAGTTGTAACAGTAAGGTTTTTGAAGAGGGCCTTGAACGATTAAATGACGCTGTTGAGAAATACGATGATGAGATGAATCTCCAATATGCATCATGTATTGGAGAAAATAAACCAGTTGGTAAATCTAATTGGGTACACCAATTGAATTTAAATTGAATTGCTATTTTTCAAAGCAACAGATTGTGAAGAAAAACTTGAACAAAATTTTGTCGTTTCTGTGTGCAGGCAATTCTATTAAATTTTACTGTATGTCATTATTAAACGATGATGTATGAATTATTCTTAAAGTTTATAAATAAAAATACAATTTAAAAAGACAATAATGTATCATCTTTTCCAACTGTATATAAAAACTAAAATAAGTCTGAAGTTTATCGAGATATAAAAGTATGGGTCTTTCATATCAGTTCATTATTTACTACTGAGAATATAATTACAGAACCAATAGATCAATATAATCAGTATTTATCCATATTGATTTAACAAATTAGGAAAACATTATATGTTAAGTGCTTTTCCTAGTTGACATGTTTCAAGTTTAGTATTGGTCTTGTTCTTGTTTAATTTGTTGATGGAAGGTCCGTGCCTGGAGATCTAATTATATTAATAGCGCCGCCTATTGATATTGAGTTTGACATGAGTTAATTGTCCTACTGAGCCACATGGAGAAGTAGAATATCTGTAGTTGATACTTCCTTCTGAAGTATTGGTTATACTATGAATTTGCCTAAGCCACAATCATAGTATCTTGTACCTTGACTATCAGGTTAGGATGTAGATTTGTAGAAGGTGATATGGAATACAACAGCGATGGCTTATCATTGATCCAACTGATCTAAAATTGACTGAAAAAAATTGAGCCCCAAAATCAAAATGCTAATTTTCTAAAGTCACAAGGTAGATCCTATTAAGAGCTACTCTACCATTTTTGTTTCATCAAAAAATATTGATTTTTCGTTGAGATAATCAAAATAATAGCTCACATCACAGCTTAAACCTATACTGACTGAGTCCCAAAATCGATTTGACAAATTGATCCAAAAATGATCCAAAAATGATTCAAAAAACAAAATTGTTCAATAGGTCGTGAACTGCAAAACAAGCTAAAAAAGCGTTCTAAATAGTTTTTGTACAGCTTAAAATTCTACATTAGACTAAATAAAATTTGGGCAAATGTTTCGCATTAAATTTTGCTTAAAATACATTTAAACTTTTAAAGGTTTTTTGAAGATACAAGCCACTTTTTTAAACATTTTTTAAAATTAAGCACTTACAATGATGCATAAAAAAATTGTCTATTAAACAAGCTATTGACGAGTCTTTTAGCTACATTTTTCATGGGAAAAACAGGATTTTTGTCAATTTTTTTTCAAATCCAAAATTTAAAACGAGGGTATACTCGTCTTTTTGGGAAGCAAAATCGAGGATATTCTTTATTTACACATTTTCGAGGATATCTCGACGAAAAGTTAATATTTTTAAAAACCCTAAAATGGATCTGACAGAAATTGGTACGTTCTATAAAATGCAAAAAACATAACTGCTGCTCAGTTTGATAAATATTTTGAAATCTACTACAAAAAATGTCAAAAAAAGGAAAAAAAAAAAGTGCTCAGAATTTTTTTATTCTTGAGTATGTTATAAAGTGGTTCTAAACAAGTAATTTTTACTATTTAAAAGTATTAGTATAGCATAGGTTTTTGTAGAGATATGAGAGCTCAAAGTTTTAATTTTTAATATAAAATACGTGTAAAATCTGAAACATTAGCAATAAAAAACGTTATACCAACTGCAAAAGATAGGATATTTTTGGATACTTGTTTTTGGATTAAAGTTGGACATCTCAGGTACATTGGCATATAATTTTTCTTGGCATTAATTTGTAGGAAAAAAAAGTAAATTAGGGATGAAAAGTGAGACTCGGTTTATAAGAAAAAAGCAGTGAATTTTACGTACTTTTGAAGCTTTAGTGACACATAAAATAAATCTAGAGATACACTACCCCAACTATTAGTCTCACAAAAGGTAAATTCAATGAATTTTACTCAATAATCTGGCCAGGATTATGAAACTTCACCAGTATAATACTGAATTTTAGCTCTAGCACATAGGCCACTGATAAACTTCTAAATGTTTCAGAAAATTTAAAAAACGACAAAAACATAAAAAGGGTAGTTTATTGAGTTTATACAAAATAACTAATAGCCTGTGTTGCCGCCTTTGTTTTTAATACAAGCAAGAACCCTATTATCTGGCATACTATTATAGTATGGCTCAAGGTCTTTAATGGTAAACTGATTCCATTCATAATCAAATCTTTCCCACAGTTCTTTCACGTTTTTTGCTGGAGTCTCATACGCACCAAGCCTTATCTTTACGTGATGCCAGAGATGCTCTATTGGATTTAGATCGGGACTTTGAGCTGGCCAATCTTCAAAAAAAAATGATTTTTTCTTTTTTCATATATTTATTGGTTAAGCTAGCTGTGTGTTTTGAGTCACCGTCCTGCTGAAAAACGACGTCCTTGTTTTTTAAGTCATAATAAGCCAGTGTATCCTTGTATGTAGTGCTGAGAATATGAACATAGTCTACAGCTTTCATTGTCCCGTCATATACTCGGCAAGCATAACCTACTCCGAGAGAAGTCATGCATCCCCACACCATTAATGACTTCTGATGCCTTCTTGTTTCTTTTATATTATGAGACTGATCAGGCTGGCCACCCTCCTTCCATGTATACTGAATACCGTCACTTTCCAGCAAATTGATTTTTGTTTCATCCGAGAATATGACTCTTTTTCAGTCGGTGACAGACCAGATGCGATGTGCCTTTGCCCACTTTAGTCTGTCTTTACGATGGTCTACATTCAAGTGCGGCTGCTTTTTTTTAATATGACAATTGAAGCCTAAACGGTGTTGCAACTTTCGAGTGGCCTCATAACCAATTGGATGGCCCAGATTGTTCAAAAATTTGTGTGTATCTTCTGCTGTACGTAGTTTACCCGATCAAAGTTTTAATTTAATTGTATTCTTGGTAGTTTCGGTGATTGAACTAGGTTTTCCGGGCTTGAGTTGTTGAAAAGTTTGGCCAATCTCGTTTTTTATACGATAAACTGTCGACTTGGAGACTCCTGCTTGTCGCATTATATAACTAACGCTCTTCTCTCTTTGTATCAAAAATTTTATGTGATATAAAGTGTTTTTGGGAATCCTGTAAGGCATTATATTTACAATTTTAAGGGTGAAAAAAAGTAAGAAAACTCTAAAACTAGCATAAAAAACCGACTATTTTATATCTTTCAAGAAATACCCCGAGGTATGATTGTGCATAAATAACCGAAAACAATACAAGGGTCAGCGGAAATTTTATTTCACTAGGAAAATTTCTGAAATTGACTGAAAATCGCATTACTTAAAATTTCGTTTATTTATAATTGGTTCATACGTAGACTATGAATTTATTTGAAAATTTTATTATCCTGTGAAGTGTTAAATTGCGCTTCTATT